>JAXGGA010008734.1:0-55180 GCA_038373865.1 Uloborus plumipes
GTTTTGGGGGGTTTAGTAACGGGTGTACAGCAGTTCTAGTATACAAAAACATCTGAAAACACATGTCACTAGCTGACAGAATTAGCAAGAGTACAGCTGTCGCCTGAAAATAAGGAAATAAATGTAAAAGTGTTCAATACAAAGGATTAATATTTTACCCTTCTGAAACTTACCAATTTTGCTATGTTTAAAGTTGACCATGGAATCCTTTTTTCGGTACTTTTTGAGATGTAGTAAATCTCTGTGGGAGCAAATATCCAAAAAAATGCAACCGGACCCCATATCAAAGCTATTTTGAGAAAGCATGGAGTAAAAATGGGGAAATATGTGTTCCATGTGAGATCTAAATTCTGTAAAAAAAGAAAAAAAAAGAACATATTATGACAATTACCAAGAAAAGGCTGATGAGCTACAACTAATTAAATCCAAAAATGTTCAATGAAATATTGAGTAGCATGAATTGTGAATTGAAATGATTGTCTTTAAAAAAACTATCTCGGTGCAGAAAGTTTTACAATTTAGACATTGAAGACACCAGAAAGTTTTAAGGAAAAGAAACACCCTTAGAAAACTGCAATATAATTTGGTTGAACATTAAATTATGTATGAATATATATTATGACAATTACCGAGAAAATTCTGAGAGTTACAAATTATTCAATCCAAAAATGTCCTGATATTTGTGAATTGAAAAGATTGTCTTTTTAAAATCTATCTAGGTGCAGAACTTAGTTTTACAAGGTAGATATTAAAGACACCAGAAAGTTTAAAGGAAAATTAACACCCTTTGAAAACTGCAATGTAATTTATAGTTCAACATGTTGAATATTAAAAGCTCTCATGCAAATTAAACTCCAGGTTATAAATAACTAATTTTCTCAAGAAATTAGTTTTCATTTAATGATTTCACACAACTTCAATGAGCAACGTGTATGACAAAATAAATATATTTAGAACAAATAAATGCACATTTATGCATTTCAATTTTAAAAGACAGCTTTGAAAAAAATTCTCCTAAATAATAAAACACAAGGACTCATTTTAGGTGCATTTATATTAATTACATTGAGTATTAGAACGACTGACAAGTGACAGAAACAAACAAACTGTAAATATAAACAAAGGTGAAAACAAACCCAATATTCCGTTGAGCAAATTCCATCGATTGCCATAATTTAGTTTTAAAAAATCAGTGGCTGCAGTTTTTTTCAATTTCGTTACCCTCCCACAAAAAACATAGCTCCCAAACTTAATCGCTGCCGCTATCAAGCAAACGATAAACAAAAACTGTAAAGCCGGTTTGAGATAGCCGCCCATTATGCAATAACTTTCATTAGCGCTCAAATAATAAGATTACATTCCATTGTGCCAACAGTCGCACAGATGAGAAAAAATAAATAAATATAAAACAATGAACTCAAAGTTTATTCTATCCACACGTGAACGAAATTCTATAAAGCACGATGATTGTCTGAAGAATGACGCAATCATTCAATTCTTCTTGGCGCTTTTTCGCGCATCAGATAGTATGGACCTTATTCATGTGACGTCATTGCGGGTATTGACCGAGCCTAGCAGACGAAATTTAAGATTTGGAACCAATCAGGATTGTGGAAACTGGATGTAAATACCCGCAAACGAAGACCGTTGCCAAACCGTGAATAAGGTCCATTCGGCTAGTTCATTTGAATGCAAAACGAGTGACCGGGCAGCCAACTCAAACGTAACACTGGAACAAACCCAAAACAACTCTTCTAGGGATCGCCAGGCTATATTATGACATCCAAGTGAAAAATGTCATCTCTGGGGCCCTACTCTGAAACTTCCTGGAACTTCCAGTGACGTCTATTACTCCCTCACGACAAGAAAAAATAGCCGAAAAAGTAGTCGCTTGTCAAATTTTGTACTACTCTGAAAGCCCTAATGTGCCCAAGCGAGAATTTTCTCTCCTTCTACCGCGTATCGAGAAGGAAAAACGATTGACCAATCAAATGACAGTATTTTTAGTATATCCAAGGCTTCACTAGATAGCGTTTTTTATACAGGCTGCTTCATTTGATCAAAATCTTTGGGATAAAAACGGCTACATGTCGCCTAGCGACATCTATCGAATTTTGTGGTAACTAACATTATATACAAATCAGATAATAAAAGACAAAATTAAAATTTAATTTGTTGGCGACAATTTTACAATTTGGCATTCAATTCTATTTTATTATATTTTAACGTCATTTAATAGCTTGTTCGATTTGCTGGTTTATTCTGCATTTTAACGGCTTGTTTTAATTAGTTAGCGAATTATTTTCCATTTTAATTGATTCTAATTATAATTAAACTATGAAACGACACTGGCACCGCAGAGCGATAAATCGCGATTTTGGAACGATAGTTCCATCAAAACTTTTGATGAGTTTAGATTGTCAAATTAATTTATTTGGCGATTTTTTTACATTTTAATGGACATTTTGGAATGACTATGGCACTAATATCTTGAAAAGCACATCAAGAATTTGTTCTCCGTAAAGCTTTTGAGAATATTTCAATAACCGAGATCTTTGTAATATGTACGTTTCAGTTATAAGTACGTTTTTTAACTTGGCGATGTATTTTCTTACCACCTAAGCGAAGATTAAAATTTTAAGCTTGCATCGTCTTCATGGTAGCTTCTTTTCTCTTATTTTGCATTTTAATTTAAATTTCAATGATAATAATGGCTCGATATATTTATTAAACTTATTATGTTACATGCTAATGGAGCTTTTAAAGTTGATTTAGCGAGTTTTTTAACAAGAATTCTCACATTATTTCGCAGCTTTTTTTTTCAGTTGGCCCATTATTTTACTTTCAAGTATTAAACGTATGTGTGAAATTAGAAACAAAAAAGGGAAGATTTCGGTGATTGGAAGTCTGGTTATCTTTCCCTATTGGCGTTAAATCTTTGTGGCCAATTTATGAGCGAGGGAAATACTTCCTTCGCAAACATAAACTAAAGAGCAACAAAATAAAGTAATTATCGCCAAAAATTTGGCAACCACACCAGATTCCCAATTATCGAAATATTATCAATGTGTGAAATTTAACATAAAAAGAACATTACCTTTTAATGTTGTGGTTTTGTTTATTTTTTTCGTACTTGTATTGCTCTTTAGTACTAAGCGATTATATATGCTCATTTCGTTGTTAATAAAGAAATTAAAAATTTTTTTCTTGTCAATCGTCTTTCCGTTGAACACCAATCGCTTCATTGCAGGGCATTCATTCTGGGGCATCAAAAGGAAATGTCTCTGCGAATAGATTCGCTATTTATCGCTCTGATGGGTCAACGCTATCAAAATGAACATCTGAGCTTTTGCGTAGCAATTAAGATCGTGTGAGCAACAATAATGAAACTAAATAGTAAATAGAACAATCTTATTTCATTGCTACATTTTTATTTATCGGCTGCGAATTTAAGCGTATATTTTATTAATGCAGAGATGTCCGAAGAAAGTAAACAATGAATGAATGTCGTATGACTGAATCATGAGTTGCGACCAACTTTACCTGAAAAGGGAATTTATTTCCCCTAAAAAGCAGTACTAATAAGGCCTTCGGCATCAATTCACTCTGTACTCCACTTCAGTAAACTATATCAATATTTTTTAACCCTTAAAGATAGGATGAACATCACTTTTTACAGCAGAAACAATGTGCTAGTAAATGTAAACAAACACATCATTCAGCGCTCTCTAGCGGGCAAATCTTTACCATTGATGTTTTGAGTAATGAAGCAGCCTGTATAAAACGCTATCTAGTGAAGCCTTGGTATATCTCACTCGCATTACATAAACATTCGCGCGTGCATTTTGCTTAGCCTCCGAAATAGATGGCAAAAAGATTCGAGAGCCAAATATTAAAAGCATTCGGTCAGATTAAGGTATTGTGTTTCAGGAATTTAAAAATATTAGAGTTTTAAATCGCAATTAGTACATCTTTTCAACACATACGAGCATACAAGCGTAAACGAAGTAAAGTGTCGAAATACATTATACGAATTCATTTCAATGTATCAAATGCTTCGACTAAACATGAAAAAATTTATAAATACTTTTAAAAAATAATACTAATATTTAAAAATGTTTGTTAAATTTAATTATTTAACTTCATGACTTTGTTTTCAGCGATATTTTGACCTTATCGCAATAACAGTTTTAAATTCAGGCTTTAAGTAAAAGTCCCCTTTTTGCGTTACTCATTTTTGTTTTCGCAATAATAGTTGTATTTTCAGTCCTTAAATGCTAAGTAAAGAAAAATCACATGTCTGGGCAGGGCAAAAAAAGGCCTTAAATCCATCTAAAGTTTTTTAAATGGAGAAATTCCATATCGCACTATGACAAGATAAAAAATAAATTTAAAAATGCTCTTTCGAAAACTTGAAATCCAAAATATTTTACTACTTCATTATATTGATTTTATTTGGGGGGGGGGGGCAGCACATAAAACTCGAGCTCAATGTCCTACAAAGTCGTGCCCTGTGTCTAGGTATCACTTTTTCAAAACGAGTATTTAAAACATTTGTTGTTTGAGAGGGGTAAAAATTACTGCATGTGCTGCGCTTTTTGCAATGTTTTGATAGACTCAATTTAGCTTTTCACGATATTTTGGGTTTTTCGCAATAAGATATATATACTCACTCTCTAAATATTAAGTACAAGTCCCTATTTTTGGGGCAATGCATAACAGAAAAAATGGAGATCCTAAACCACATGTCTGCGTATCTTTTTTCCAAAATGCATTTAAAACACTTTATGTTTGAGAATTGAAAGAAACAAATTCATGTTTTATGCTTTTGCTATCATTTTAAGACTTGAAAAACAATGATTCAATTATTCTGTGAGGAAAAATTAAACTTAAATACGATACGATAAATATGAAATGCTCCCCCTCCTCCCCTGGTAGAAAATAGAATTTGAGTAAAGAGCTCATTTTATTAAAGGAAATGTATCCCTCCCCCTTGGGTTAGATCGACATCCTGATTAAATAAATATATAAATTCAAGTTTTGGGCATACCTTAAAGTAATTTCAATTTGCAAAATTTTGGCCAATTTCTCAGTAAAATTAGATGATTATAGATAATCGGCAAAGTTGCAGAGTTCCAATTACTGCCGATAAATGGATGCCTCTCCCAAATTCAAACTCAAAAGAAAGAAAAAATCTTGACTCTCAATATAAAAACATACTGAACCACATTTTCAGAACTTATAAACATTATGGCACACTCCGCGTTGAGAAAAATGGAATAAACAAACAGCTTCTCACTACCGAGGAAGGCATCTCACGTCTTCTTACCCTGTCGTAAACTTCTCGGCGCGATTCTAGACACCTTAAATTAGAAGTGGCTTTGAGATTAGCGATTATTCGTGTCTCACGAGATGTGACGTCACGGGGCACAAAAATCCCGTATTCTCGGTATCGACTATATTGACGATACAATGAGAGTAGGGCCCCTGGATAGATTTTTTGCTGCAAGTTGGTTAATGATAAGCTGTCTGTTAAATGAGTTTCTCGGGCAGACCCATATAAGATGATCAAAGTATTCTATAGTTCCGCATGTATTGCACAACGGGGAATTTTCCTTGCGCATAATAAAATATAGCTTGTAGCTTGTCTTTAGTTAAGATAGATTTGGATTGTATCCTGTTTTGCTTGGTCTCGCTGTTTTATCCATTTAAAGCTCATTCTGAGAGGTGAAATGCTTCCCTTAAATTTGTTGTAATACTTAGAATTGGACCAAGATAACATTCTTTCTCTGTATTCTTTCTTCAATAAGTAAGTTTGAACATCCGTCCAAGTGCAAATAGGAATTACTGGTGTAGTGGTGCTTTGTTCTGCTTCTTTGGCAAGAGAATCTGCAATTTCATTAACTGAGAGTCCTTTATGTCCAAAAACCCATATTATTGATAATTCATGTCTGTCTGCCGTTCTTTTTAAATGTCACCTTGTTTTTCTGATCAGAAGATCTTCTGTTCTGCTTTCTTTTGGAGGGCTTTGACTGCACTTTTGTGAGTCTGTTAATAAAATTATGGAATTATTTTGTTTGGCTATATTGGCCCAGGTTTTGCTTTGACTCGGGGACTTCTTGATAATTTTCTCCTGTATTTTTGTCTTGTATATTGGGCAATTTCTGTCTGTTGCAACGTGATTCTCTCCACATCGTACACATTTTGGTGTTTTATCACAGATGTCGAGGTCCCCACCACACACTTTACATTTCATGTTTGATCTGCAGTTATTTTTTTTGGTGTCCTATTCCTAGGCAGTTGTAACAAATTTTTGGTTTCTCTATATAGTTTTGTGTTCCAAAGATTAGTCTTCCTATTTTGTATTATTGTCGCTCTACTTTTCCTATGTCTTTAACCAATATGACTGGAATTGGATCTTCCGAACCTTTTTCATTAAATCTAATGATTTGCCCCACTTGTATGTTTTCTTTTTTTAAAGCATTGGCAATGTAATGCAATCTCTGTGTCTATGTTCTTAACTATAAATTTACTGCAGATAGTTTCTTCAATTAGTCATACATTTACACCTGTGTTAATTATAGATTTTATTTTCGCAGCTTTAATAACTGTATTGATTGAGGAGGTTGTTATAATTAGGTTATTTTTATTTGTCAAATGTATTTCATCTTCTTTTTCTGTTATTTTGTCCAATTCATCATTTAAATCCTTTGTTTTATTTGAGTTAATTTTACTTGACCGCCCTGAAATTATTATTTTGACATTTTTGAAACCTGTTTTTAAAACATATTTTGCTTTTTCTATAATGTTGATACTCGATTCATAAACCTTGTCGTCTTTTTTAGGCTCTTTGTCTTTATTAAATTTATCAGACTGCTCTGCTTTCCGCTTGGCCATTAGTGTAAGTAAAAAAAAAAGTACATACCCCAGTCTTTTGGAGTAGTCACTGCTTTGTGACCAAAACAAGATAATTCTTAAATTACTTCCATATTGAAGAAGAAAAAAAGATAATTAAATATTTCAGTCTTTCACAAACACCGTGCAGAATAGCCTTCTGCAAAATCATTTTCCTATTATTCCAAACGCATACTCTACACAAGTTCAAATTCTCCTCGCCACGCGTCAGGGAAGTTGCCAGAATCATAGTAAAAATTTTATCAGTTTTTAGTTTTTTTATCAGGACTAGTGTGCTTATCAGCTGATCACAACAAAAAATTATGATCTCTCTTTTGACTTTCTGGGCAATTTAATTCAAATTTTGTGGATAAGAACTAAATTTTTTTTTGACTGCCGCTTTCAAAGAGATTCTTAAGATTAAATATAAAAGGAATATTTGGGCAAAAATTGTTTCGTTCTGGAAATAACAAGACAGAAGCTCCTTTGCTTTGGTGTCAAAAAAAATTGGCACAGTAAAAAAAAAAAAAAAAAAAGGTCCCAGCATCGAAATCTTCCAGTTAAGTCGCATGTTATAATATTTTGAATAGAATGACAAAAAATACTAAAAATCATAAAGCCATTTGTTTAAATTTGAAACAAATTGCTAAGGGGAGGGTCAAAATTTCATTTCATGTTTTTTTTTTTGAAAAAATTATGAGAATTACTTTGAAAAAAGTTCAGTTTTTATTTTTCACCAAAACAAAAAAAAATTTCTACTGGCTTTATATACAATAAGTTTATATTATTACTTATATTATTACTTGAGTTATTTTTAAAATTATTATAACTAAGCTCTCATTTCAGAACAAACATATGTTGCTGAAATGTAAAACTATATATTCCAATAAAAAGTTATGAGTACGCTGCAAAACTTTGTGAAAAAGAAGTAGACAACAGTGTGGGTTCCTTACTTGAAAACGTACAATTTGTGAAAAGTCGTAAAATTGACAAAAAATGGGATTTTGTCGAAAAACCAGTACGGTTAGATGTGTCCTGATGGGAGGTCACTATGAGCTCCTAAAATTTTTCTTATTCTGCAAATTTAGAAACAGTATATATTGTCATACTACATTTTTTAAAAAAAGTGTCTAGTATAATATTTCTTCTGATAGGATGTAGATCTATAGGCATGCTTGCATAACATTTGGTAAAATTCAGTTTCATTCTGTAAATTGAGAATGTTACCCTCCCGAAGATTTAAGTCCTAGGCGCCCTAGAGTAAAGTGCACTCCGCGCTTGTGTTAAACTACGATTATCATCAAAGCTAAGAAGGTTTGATCAAGAATTTTTTCTATTAGATTATTACTTAAATTAAATCTGCTTAATTATAAATACATTTACTTAAAATGTTTAATTTAGAAACAAATGATATAATTTACAGGGAGGCAATCCTGACATTTCAAGTTTTCACTTAGACATTTCAAGTCAAGGGGTGTAAACACGCTGCAATTTCATCGGAAGACAAAAAACACACACCCACTTGTGTGTAAGTGCATTGATTTTTCAAAGTCGGGGGGGGGGAGGCAATTGACCCCCCTCCCCAAATGACGGGCCTGCGTAGAGGACATTCGGCTTGAAACCATATTGTCAATCCTAAAATGGTGTATGATATACTATCTGTAAGGAATGTTATGACCCCCACCCCCTGCAGGTTTGCCCTACAAAGGAATATTTGCAAATACTATTTATTTACTGTCTTGTCAGGATAATTTTATCCTCATATTAAAATCAGTGGCACAAAGTTTAGCAACTAGATTCTCCTCATATTAAAAGTTAGAAGTGCCAAGCATTTTGGATTGCTTCTTTTAATTACTCTACAGCCTCAAAGATTTAGGTAGACGTACACAATTCTTTTTTTCTTTCAAGAATGTATACGTATACACTAACAAATCTAATCTAATTTGCTAAATTCTCTTAAAACATTAATGAGTATAAAAAATAATCAAGTGTTTGAATATTCAGATTAAAACTACATATATATATATATAACTATATATATATATATATATATATAAAACTGAGAGGAGAGAGATAGCTTTTATTCTCAATATATGATGGGGAGATGGGAGAAATAGATATTTTAATTCTTTTCTAAATTCTTCGGATGGAAAATTTCAATATACTTTAGATAGTTTAATATTTTCTTCATTTTACAACTTAAATAAACAAACCAAAACACTTCAAAAAGATTTTTATTTCAATTTATAAAATTTATGAAAAGTAAAAAATATTAGTGAGGTACTGACAAATAAGTGCTTTTCTTTAAAATGGATGGAATAACTGCAACGTGGAACATTCAAAGTGTTAAATTTCAATCATTCACATTTAGTATTGAGAGCAGAATGAAATAATGAATATCAGAAGTACACATATACGAAGAACTGAATACTTAAAAATTGCCTCAAATTTTACATACAGCCTATAGTTCAAAGATATAATTTAAGTTAGAAAAGATATATATCACACACACTGCATGGTAGAAAGAAGAATCATTCATAGCAAATGAAATACTGACCCAGAGAAACTAATTTTGTAACATAAATAATTTTATTAGCTACAACTGTAATTCAATGTCAGAATGTTATAAAATAATCATATTTTTGGCAACTTCTCTATGGTCAACATATAAATTTAAAGTAAAAAAATGGGTTTCATAAATCCAAAGTAAATAACATTGCTCCTAAGAAGAGCATAATAAGTAATAAATAGAAACAAAACAAGTTCTTTTGAATTTTTAAACATGATATAAATTGTTAATTTCAGTAGTAAAAAACCAACAAAATTTTCAAAATATAAATAAATCATCAAAGCTATTAAAACAACGAAAAACATTTAAGACGTTACAAAGACAAAAGAAAAAAAAAACTAATACTGAAGAGGAAGCAAAAAGTGAAAACAACTCTTACAAAACTTTATATAGATACTAGACAATATGGTTCGTTTTAATGAAATATTTCATTAAATAAGAACTAGAATTTATTTCAACTAGGTAAATTATAAAAGCCAAATTCCGCTATTGTATTTTTTATCTTAAGACTTGCAACTTAACAATTAATAAAGCATTTGGATCTTAATTCTCACTAAGTAAGCATAAGAAGTTTGTCATACTACTTTGTTGAGACAAGGCAGTATTAGTTTTAAACTACAACTTTCAACTTCTACCAGTGCTGGTGGATATTATATACATCATTATAATTATTGTGATATCTGTCCTATATATCATCCCAACATGAAATTTACACTTCAAATCATCAATATGTAAAATAGCTATTCTTTAGCATTTTTGGCTCATGCGAGAATATAATCTTTTAAATTATTTTTTATTTCTTAATTAGTTAAAAACTAGTGACAGTGAAAAAAAGCACCATTAATTTGTAAAAAGGTGTGAACCACCAATGTATGGAAATGTATGATTTTAAAATAGTGGCACATAATAAATAATAAAATAAAAGTGATAATAGGTACCAATTTACAGGCAACTGCACACATGTATTTCAGGGTTAGAAAGAACTGCTTTTTAATGCAAAAGAAGGGATGAAAAGACACCCAAGGAAGGTCAAAGATCCTTTTATAAGATTTTTTTCATATATTCATAAGCTAATTTCTTTTGTATTGAAAAAGCAGTTCTTTTTAACTCCAAAACGTGTGGTGCAGTTACCGGTAAATTTGTAAGGTTTTATATTGTTTTATTTTCTTTTACTATTCAGCAAACTGATGTTAATTTGTTTAAATAGTTGAGAAAAAATATTTAAATCATTTACCTTAAGTAATTATAAAACTATCGATTACGCTTTATTATAAAAAAAGAAAGAAGAATTGTAAAAAGTGATAACTTAGATGAACAAGAAATTATACACCCTTTTAAAAGATAAAATTTAACGTGCAAAGAAATGGAAGATACAAGATGTGACTAAAAGAAAACAAGAAGCAAAAAGTTATTGATTTGTTAAGGAAAAAAAACTGTTAAAAACTTCAATAATAATAAATAAATAATAACTTTGATCAACATATTAGACATGAAACATATTGAAAATGACAAGCTGTTTTACACGAACACTACAATAAACAAAGGCAATAAAATAAATTATTTAAAAAAAGATAATAATCACATTCAACAAAACGAGTGCCTTCAGATGCAATGAAAAACATTTATCAACTAACCTCAAAACTTAATCCACAGGTAAAATACTATTACTTACAATAGATGCACACTGATTTGAGTTTTTACCAAAGAGTTCTGAGTGGGAACTGGATGTACCAACAATAAATTAGAGAACAATGAGAGGTTTTTCGGTAAAATGCCTTTTAAAAAGGATTAATAATTATAACCATGGACTGATTTATGGCAGGGCTTGAGCCCGGGCCTCCAAGCAAAGGGCACCAAATTTTTGTCATTTGAATTTTTTTTAAACTTACTTTTTTTATTTATTATTATTTTTTAAGGGACCCGTGTTCGGGGTCTCCAAAAAAAGGGTTTGTTTAATAGCTGAGAAAAAAATGACTATTTTATGAAGACAAGACATTTTAAATTTTTTTCCTCTTGAGTGGTGGGGCACCATATTTGTCAGAGCCTCGGAGCACCCACGTCCGAAAGTCGGTCCTTGATTATAACTTACTATTAAATACATCGCAGTTATGGTAAATGCAACACCATGATAAAGGGTAATTTACTTGGAATTTCACTATGTGCATAATCTTAAAGTAAAATAACATGTATTATACAATCTGAGGCCTAAAGATCATAAAAGCAAGCAAAAATTTTCCATGGAACTTAAATTTGTGAAACTATTGAATTTACTTATTTTTTAAAACAACATCTCAGTTATTGCAATCATTTCAAATTAATACAGTCAAGAAGATTTAGTTGTGAAATTTATTACTTCTCAGATTTTTTTTCTTTACAGAACTAATTATATTTCTTTCAAAAAGAAAACATTTCATATGAAAGGACTTAGTCTAAAAAAAATTACAGGAAAACTTACAAATTGATTTTTTAAAAGAAGTATAAAACTACCCATTACATTTTGCAAATAGAAAGGTATTCATTTTGGTCTAGAGATTTCATTAAATGTCTTATAAATATAATTTGTTATAGATGTCTAACTAAAATTTTATCACATATCATTCAATACTGCAATGTTTAGACAAAATAACTGCAGCTCAAAATAAAATTGGCATGCACAATAAATGAGGAACATTTTCCTACCCAGGGCATATTTTTCATTCACAGCATACACGTGTAAATAATGTTTTTAATAAAGGGAAAAAAATGCTTGGAAAAAAAAATATATTTTAAACTATCTATTTTTTACATACTTATAGAGTAGTACCACAAGTAAAAATATTTTTCAACTTGCTAAATCAAATTTTTACAATTTTTTACACTAGATATAACGTTATATCATATCAGAAGAAAAAAATATACAGCATGATAATACTAGTCTTAACATAGGAAAATGTTTATTCAAAATAAAATCACTTTGACTTTAGAAAATAACTGTACATTTTATAACATTTTTCATTACATTAGAATGAGCATTGCAGTTGCAACTGTAGCTAAGTTCATCACCATATTTGAATTAAAAGTCTGTTTTCAAATTTAAGCGACTCTAAATTTCTTTATACTAATCCTGCATCTTTGGCCATTGAATAAAATATAGAATTCTCATTCTTTAGGAGATTTTCTGGGCTGTCTAGTTCTGCAATTTCTCCATTGCTTAAAACTATCACCCTAAAATTTAAGTAGAAAAACAAAATAGTGTGAATAAAATGAAACTTATAATACAAATAAAGTAAGTTTAAAATTGCATCAGACTGAAACATTACTTTTTAAACAACTTAAACAATAACAGATGTTTTTAATTTTAGATTCAAAAAATGAACCAATTTTCAGCTTCTTTTCTTTCTTCTACTTTTTTTTTTTTTTGCAATTTACCAAAGAAAAATATTTTTATTCTCAGCAAATGTTTTCACATCTGACCAAAACTCTAATACTTATTACGTTAACTTTTTTCAGATAGTTTAATTGTATGAGAAGGATTTTTGATTAATTAGCAATGAGTATAAGACATTTTGTTAATGTGACGTGAAGCTCGTCGTTTTTAGATGCAATTAGTTACATTTAAAATTTAGCAAGCTTAAACAAAAAAAGGAGAAATAATTAACGGGAAAATATTCCCTAAAAATTCAAGAAAAGTTAAACAAGTTAAAGGCCGAATCGTAAGTGGAAGCAACAAAGTGAGAAAAAAAAAACATCGCAATAACGCCAGACCTGCGACAGCCCTGGGTGCCCTTCATGTTTGAAAATCCAAATAGTCACAAAAAAAAGGTTTAAAATAAAGTTGACTTACCCATTTATAAAGTATGCATGTTGACCACTTCATGAAATACAACAATTTAAATCAGCATGTTAATTTTATTTCTGCAGCACTTCTTTTCACCTCTTACATTTTTTTTGCACACGTATTATATCCAAAGAGATCTCCTTTCACAAAATAATAAAATAAAATGATATGGAATAGATTGCAGAAGAATTATATTTTTTTCCTTTTTTTTTTTTTACGAAAGTCTATTGTCCTTTACTGATAAAAATAAAAGAGTCTGAAAGAAGGAAATTGAAATATGTCTTGCAGAACTCATCATCGCATTCGTGAGAACAGTCAGATGTAGCTTATTGATGATTGACGCGGAGCTGGACCTGGCGAGTGAGTCGGGGGATCGGGCTCGTTAATGATCGGCTTTCACGTCTATGCGTAAGGAAAAGCAGGGCACTCACGACGTAGACGGCAAACGGTTGTGAAAAACATTTAGGCAATTTTCATGAAGACTGCAGGAAATACTTCGATGAATTTGTTAAGCATGATCACAGCGTCACGCAGTATTTTCGTAGACAGGAGTAGGGCACTCACAACGGAGATGGCAAACTATTGCGATTAACATTCAGGCAACTCATGTAAGGACGGCAAGAAAAAAACTTTGATGAATTTTTTTTTTAAGCGAAGAGATTGTTAGGCAACGCATCTCTGAGATAAATGGAGTAGAGATGGTCATAGCGTTAAACGTGATGCTTCTGTAGACAGTGCTTGCTTGCAGAGGAAAAAATTAAAACTCAAATATAAAAAAGAATCATGCTGTCTATACGGAATCTGGGATCCGCAGACATTCCTCCTAGGTGGGCGCCTGCATCGCCCTGCCGTCAAGAGCTTGCCTCCATGTCCACATCATCATTTTCCGTTCGAAGTTAAATCTCTAAATCTCGGGGAACGATTTTTATTACATCTTGCAAAGAGCAGCGCACGGGGGAATCTCTCTGGAAATTCGCGCGCTTCCACACTACACTCCGGCGTCTGACCTTGAGTCAGCCAATCACAGAAAGGCGTCGGTTGGAGTTCAATGCCCCTCGGAGGGCGCGTGGGGAAGTTTTGGCCAATGGGGTGTAGCGTGGATCAAAAAGTGACCCAGCGGTAATCGAAAACCAAGGCGGGAAGGGTGGAAAGAATTTGGAAGAGCTGCCTTCAATATGGCTAAAGATGGCGAAATGCAAAAAAACCGAGATTTTGAAAAAAAGGAATTAGGAAAATCGCGATTCGAAAACGCGTTAATTTTACCGAAAATGCATAAATGAAACATGTAACTTCGCGGAAAATTAAGGGCAGTAAAAAAATTAAAAAGGGAAGGTGTTCCGGGGAAAAATTTTAAAGTTGTAGAAAAAAAACGCGGGAGATTATCGTTAAGCGATCGTAAATGATAGGTTGCAAAATGATCGAAGAACTGAAAAAAACCTAACGATGTGATACAATATCACAGTTAAGAATTTTTATAAGCCACTGAGCAAGATGATCCAGAAGCTTAACAAATCTCTGAGAAAGGTTATGTTTTGATAAAGATGACTTAACATATTCGATTTAATAAAAAAAAATATTTAAATTTTGCATCAATACTTCCTAAACAAACAAAGTGAGGTATGATCATTTCATATTTCTTAGTTCTGGATTTTATGGCTCCTTTTTTATCCGACTTTAGTTACATAGCAGTTTACTCGAGCAGGTCTTCAACAGTTTTTCCACATTCAAATTACTTTCTAGATTTTTTTTTCCTAAAATTAAATGTAAATCTTGAAGCATATGAAAGTGACTCTTCAGTCTTTGCAATTAATGTATAATAATAAATCATGACAAAAATAACAATAAGTAAAAGTATAAAACTGAACCTAATTTCTCATAATTTCACTGCAAATAAATGCATAAATTGAAGATTAATATTTAGATACATTAACCATTTTAAGTAGTTAAAATTTTGTAAAGATGAAGGCAGTGGCAGATTTACTGCTCTGAAGGCCAGTTGCAAGGGATTTTCCGGGGGCCCTATGTCTATCACATAATCATATGAAATATTTATTTCATTTTTGAATCCCTGTTGGGCCGTCATTAGGATAATATGAAAAGAGCTAAAGGAAAGGGAGAAAATTAATGACTGTGTTGCTAGATGATTTTCTTTTGATTCATTATGAAGTTCAGACCTTGGAAACTTCAAATAAATCAGAAATTTCGGACATCATGTAACATAAAAGAGTACCACTAAGGACTGCATGATGAAGAATCTTATGATCATGATGTTGAAACTGACAAACCTTCTCGGGAAGACATAATAAAATCTGTTGAAATAATTCAAAGGAGATTTTTAATCAAACAACCTGATAAAATATAAACTGCTTATAGCAATGGACAGAGGAGACACATTATGAAGGAAAACATATTTTTTCAAGAAGCAACAGATGAAATTGACAGATTCTATCAAAAAGTAAATTGAAAGGCACATGGGTATGCCTCTGCAATTTAAAAATTCCATATACATAGTGTGCATCCCCCATACAATATTTAAATAATTTTATCCGATTATCTGTTTAGTATTATTTAAACCATATTATTCAAATCTATTCCAATTTACGAAATTAGATACTTACTTATTGTAATCTAAAATTGTATTCAATCTATGAGCTATAGTCAGAACAGTGCAATCACTAAACTCTGTACGAATTGTAGATTGAATGAGATCATCTGTTTCAACATCTACCGCTGCTGTAGCTTCATCAAGAACTAAAACTTTAGATTTCCTCAGCAGGGCCCTGGCCAAACACACCAGCTGTCTCTGGCCAACACTAGAGTGAAAAATAATTATGAATGGAAAATTCCAGAAATTTTTCTTACTTATAATATGTAAGTAGGATTAAAAAACTGGTTAAATGTTATTAATTAGAGAGAGAGAAAATAAGTTTTCATCTCTGATTTTCTTATGGATAGTCTTCAAAACTAAATATTATTACCCAAGGATTTTATTAATAAAAAATGTATGACAGAAATATTGGCCATTTATATTGGAGTAAAATACTTCAAAGAGTACTTCACTGTATCTGCCAGCACTCCAAGAAAAAAATCCAGTCGATAGTTGTCATTCGCTGCTGGATAGTGTTTTTTTCTTTTGTTATTTAGGTAAATATAGTGACTTTTTTTTCACCATCCCTCAAGTATAACCACATGCAAGTTTTTATTTATTTTACACATTATCTGCGAAATTTGATCTTTTGCTGTCACCGCAATAGCTCATGTGTCATTAATGTAATAAAATGTATAGCTTACTACAAATAAATGAAGGGACATACAGAAAGACTTGTTTTCCCACCTCTGACGGTCCGAAAATTCTTAGGGAAATGGCATTAAATTGCAATTGATCTAGAGAAAAGTTTTCAATCAATAAGTAGAATTGAGGTGGTGAGAAGCAAAGGGATGTTAAATAGACATACAATCTTGAGTAAAATGCATGCCAAGTTTAAACCATAGGCAGGCTTTCATTGAATTTTCTTTCAAAACAATGTTGTACAGATGCACTTAGAACGGCTGCTTGTACCATCATTTGCCTTAAAACAGAGGAGAGGATTTTCTACCATTTATACAAGTTATCTCCAAATTTTTATTTTTGTCACTCACGTTCCTTAGTTTCTAGGGCTACTTTAAATATTAAGATGGTAAATTTTCTAATAGGTCTTAATAATATTAATTGGAAAAAAGTATCAACAAGTCATATAGCAACTATATAAATGTAACAATACTATTGCATAATTACAAAGAAAAACTTTATACCTTCCAAAAGAATACATTATTATCAGAAGTTTTTAAAATGTAAAATACAGAAAGCTTGTTTCTGACAATGAAGCTTTAAGTTCAAGTACCTACCTTAAGTTTTCACCTCCTTCACTTATTATGTGGTCCAAACCTTTTTCTAATGTTACCACGAACTTCTTTAAATGAGCTTGTTCTAAAGCTAACCATAGTGCATCATCAGAATATGTTTGGAATGGGTCCAAATTCATTCTTAGTGTTCCGGTAAAAAGGACTGGATCCTATAAAAAATGATTTATCAGTGTTTTCAGTAAAATAAATTATTGCATACATTAAGCATGGAGATCATCTAAAAAATTTCGATTAAATAAGAAAATTCAGGAAGATTAATGAACTTTTAAGAGGAAGATATCCAAAATCTAGAAGAGCAACATAATTTAGAGTTTGTAATTAACAAGTTAAATTAGATAGATGCAGGATTTTTTTTTCAAATGAAGAGCATGAGTATTGTTATTTAAAATAAAAACCTGTGACGTTCTGAAAGCTTTCATACCTGTGGAATAATTGTCAGCTTAGAACGAAGTTCATGCAGACCCAATTTAGAAATTTCGAGTCCATCAATTAATATTTTCCCACCAGCAGCTTCAATTATGCGAAATAAAGCAAGGGTAAGAGATGACTTTCCTGCACCAGTTCTACCTACAATTCCACACTAAAAAATTAAATAGCTAATGAGAATAAAGACTTAGAATTAAATTATAATGTGTCACAATAAAACATGAAACTTGTTACACAGAGGATACAAAATAAAGTGCCGAAAATTTTACTAAAAGAAAGTGATTAATTATAATTGCAAATTAAAAATCTCTAAAAGTCTATTGTGCTAGCTAGCTCATGCACAATTTAGTTTAAATTCATGTTTAAAAATATAGTACAGCCTATAATTTTTTCTAAATGTATTAAGCATGTACATTTATAACAACAACATTATGATCCAGTATACATTTTCAGTTTTATAAAAAGCTGCTCTTAAAGTACACATAAATTTTGACTGACGCTGTCAACAGAAGAAAATATTTTAGCCTTGATTGTGCGAAAGTTTTCACACATTGCACAAAAAGGCTGAAATTTCATGAATAACAAATATTTATAGCTATGTGGTTAAAATTTGGTGATTGCTTCTCTCTTGGTTTACAAATATCTCTTATGTTGCATAACTGCAATCTGTTGAGCTGTTAATAAAACTTAACAGCATTATCTAGTCTGCAGACATGAATGGGCAAAAAGGCTTTTTCCAAAGAACTAATTTTGATGCCAAGTCTCTCTCCCAGAAAGCTCCCGAAAATGTCTTAAAGGCGAAATATTCTAATGAGATATCACTCGGCAATTCTAACACAGCCTTATCTCAATTTACTTTGGAATAAAGAATATTATGAACAGACTAGCTTATTACCCGGCGTTGCCCGGGTGCTTATTAATGCAACATTAGTTTAATAATTTTTCATTAATTTTTCTGCCACTTTTCACTTTATTTATACCACTGTTCCAATGTAATTAGATCATGAATTATAATTGCTTTTAACTTATTTCATGCTAAAATGAAATAGGTGAGCCTTAAATTGATAATTCATTGTTAATCCTAATATTTGTTGGAAATACTCATATTTAAATGTGTTAAATTTTATCCATTTGTATGATTAAAGGCTTGTCTCTATTACTCTATCTGTTCAAAATTGAAAGAAAATGGCCATTTTGAGACAAAAAATTTGAATTCCGACAAAAACTGGATTTGTATAAGGAACAAACATACATCCATTTATATATATATAGATTAATGAAATACCAATCAGAATCTTTCAAAGCCAGCCAAAACACTAGCCAGAAACACTCTGGAAGGACCTTGGCCCGAGAAATAGTTATATTGTAAATAAATAAATAAATATCTTTATGCAAAAACGAAAAATTATAAACAGTGTTAAAATAGCATACATTTTCCAGCTGACAAAAGATGTTCAAAGGGGAAAAAAAAAGCAGTTCTGAAACTCAAAAACACACACACACACAAAGAAATTCAAAGATCATTAAATAGCAATATTAAAATAGAAAATTCCAAGGTAAAATAATATGTTACACATTTTTTGCTGAATTTTTCCTTTTAAAGTGAAGCACTTAAAATTTTGCAAAGAATAAATATACACAATATTTAATTACATTTTATCAAAAATATGGCTTACCCTCTCGTTCGGAAGAATATTACAAGAAATGCCTTTAAGAACTAATTCCAAACCTTCTCTATAACGTGTGGAATAAGATTCAAATTTTATTGCTCCATCAGTAGGCCATGATGCGTTTGGCTTGGTCTTTTCATTCGTCCATTCAGCCTGAAAATTTAAAATGTTCAAAGATATGAGTACTACATAATAAAAAAAATGTTAGAATGAAATTAGCATTGATTTTAGAGTAATGATTACACAAGCCTGTCATTTAGTGGGAAAGTGTTAGCTTTGAGAAATTAATGCATTTTTATATAAGTGGGTGTGTTTTTTGTTATTTTCCAATGAAATCTGCATTGGGTTAACACCCTTTGATACCCTGGAAAAATCTGAAATGACAGGCTTGTGATTATGGTACAATGCTGTAGTTCAGGGAAATAAAGGTGGGTAGGGGTGCTTATAGGTGCAAACCTACGAGCAAAATTAATAGCAGAGGAAGTGGTCAAAATATGGGCTACCTGCTGAAAATGGGGGGAGGGGGGTTGTACACAGTCACAAAAATGGTGCCCAATGAAAGAACAAAAAGGGACAAAATGGTAGTGAGCAAAATGGCCTTAACCGTTGACTCATGTGCTTTGATAAGAGCTATTTCAGTAGAAAAAACTACTTTTTAAGTACTGAAAACTTTTCAAGAAAATTGTAAGACAAGAAATAATGTGAATAGCATCATAAAAATTACAGCAACGATAGTAGTAAAACGGATATACAAGTGATAAAAAACAGATTAAAATGAAGAATTATCATTTATTACTGCTGAACATTGAACTATGACATTTTTTAAAGAACATTTAATTTTGCGCTGTGAGAATAAGGGGAATTCATATGTGTCCCAAATAATAATAAAAACAGTTCGGAACACAAACACTATATTATGATTAGAAAAGGTTTATGCCAGCTAATAGGAGAGAAATAGGTTTTCTTGTAATATGCCCAGTGGTGGATTTACAGGTTAGGGGGCCTATAACATTGTATTTTTGGGGCCACTGTAGTCCATCAATTTTAAAGTAAAGAATATGAGAAACAGGTATTAGGATCCCTTTGGAGCGCTTTTGTTGTTGGGGCCCTTCGCAATTGCAACAGTTAAGACACCGTAATTGCCACTGGATAAGCACATGGAAATGGGCAACATTTAGATAATGTGCAGCAAAAAATATGATACAGTAGAAGAATCCCCACTACAATTCTGAAATTAGCATGCTAATTTAACGCTAAAACAGATCAAAAATTGAACCCAGCAGAAATTGTCTCACAAATTGACCCTGAATGTCACAATTAAGAAAAATATTTGGATCATCATCTACCTCTGTCGGAGTTTTGGTATATTCTAAGCATCGTTCTACAGCAACAATATTTGTTTCAACATCAGCTGTAGCTCTCACAAGCATGTTCAAAATTTGAGTTATCTGTAACAAGAAAACTTAATAAGCATCTATATTGCAACATGCAAAAAGTCAATGAGAATTTTTTCTATGTTAAAAAGGTATTTTAAATAATAGTAGAGAAACCTAAATATTAAAAAATAACCATTTAAACAGTACACAGTTGTTTATAAAGCAAGTTTACATGTTCAATTCAAGCAAGACAAAGTAATGTAATTTCTTCAATGGAATAGATTATGCAAGCAAATCAATATGAAATGTTCTAACTAGAAACCATAATCAGATTTTCAATAGCTTCTCTAAAAATTAAAAACATACCTGCCAACATGTCTACTTAGGAAATCTTACAATTTTTCCTATGAAATCGTACTGAGACAATAACCTATTTCTTAATGAAAATCAGACATTAAATAAGTTATTGTAATTGCATCATGATCAGTTTTCTTTCATTTCTTTCATATTGATATTTTAATTTTTCTTTTTTTTTTCAATTGAATAAATTCATTTCAGTTGCAATTTTTAGTGACGTATGTGTTAAATATAAGCATGCTGGTGAGAAAAAAAACATGAAAAAAAAAAAGAAATAAAATAAAGTAGTCTTCGGTAGTCATGTTGAAATAACTCCTAACCATCAAAAACATTAAAGCACTGACCAGATGTTAAAGGATTGAAATGTCAAGCAAAAGAAGCGATTTTACGCGAATCGCGGGTAGAATGTAAAATGGGGAGAAAAAAAATTATAAAAGGGTCATTCCATATAAAATCAACAAATTTTCAGAAATTTCCGTGCCGCACCATTTTTGATTTTGATCATACTTGGTAGGAAATATGCACCAATATTCTGTACCTCTAAACTGTTTTATTTTTTTCTCGAAAAAATTTTATTCTCGAGATATAGCCATTTTTTTGTTCCGCCGATGAGTAAAATTCGGCATTTTTGATCTTTTTTTTAACAGTTCTGGTAAATTCACTTAAAGTGGTAGAAAGATCAAACATGGCTTATTTTGAAGCTAAAAGAATGAATTTTTATTTATGCATAAAAAGAAACGGTTTGGGTTAACCCTAAATATAAATTTTCCCATGTCAATTCGCGGTTCAAAAAGTGCCGTTTTCGTAATTTCAAGCATGAAAAAATATATGAAGGACTGACAGTGGGGTTCTAATTTTTTTTTCTCTTGCATCCAATTACAGATACTAGAAGTACAGAAAAGAATTAGATGATACCAGTTGTCTTTCATTATGAAAAAATTGCTTAAACTTGAGAAAAAATGAAAATTGGCCTTTTTCACTCTCCAAAAACGGCCTGTGGAACAGGTAGTAAAAATTTACAAATGCATGGAGTAGAAAGGTGTTACATTGCCCTTTAAAATGAAACAAAAACTGTCTTGTTATTCCAAGGCATTAAAGAGATATAAGCTTTCAAACTTTGAAAAAAAAATGAAAAATATCCTTTTTCACTCCCCAAAAACGGCCTGTGGAACAGGTAGTAAGAATTTGAAAATGTATGGAGCAAAAAGGCATTACATTGAACTTTAAAAGGAAATAAAAACTGTCTTGTTATTCGAAGGCATTAAAGAGATATAAGCCTTCTAAGTTAGATGATTATGAAAAAATACATTAAACTTGAGAAAAAAATGAAAAATTGCCCTTTTCACTCCCCAAAAATAGCCTGTGGAACACTTAGTAAAAATTTGCAAATGCATGGAGGAGGAAGGTGCTACATTGCCCTTTAAATCGAAACAAAAACTGTTGTGTTATTCCCAGGCATCAAAGAGATAAGGCCCTCTGAAAATTGAAAATTCATGCAAGATTTTTTAGCATAAGTTAAAGCAATTATTTTCAATTTTCAGAGGGCCTTATCTCTTTGATGCCTGAGAATAACAAGACAGTTTTTGTTTCGATTTAAAGGGAAATGTAGCGCCTTCCTCCTTCATGCATTTGCAAATTTTTACTAAGTGTTCCACAGACTATTTTTGGGGAGTGAAAAGGGTCATTTTTCATTTTTTCTCAAGTTTATTGTATTTTTTCATAATAATCATCTAACTTAGAAGGCTTATATCTCTTTAATGCCTTGGAATAACAAGACAGTTTTTGCTTCATTTTAAAGGGCAATATAACACCTTTTTACTCCATGCATTTGTATATTTTTACTACCTGTTCCACAGGCCGTTTTTGGGGAGTGAAAACAGCCAATTTTCATTTTTTCTCAAGTTTAAGCAATTTTTTCATAATGAAAGACTACTGGTATCATCTGTTTTTCTGTGCTTCTAGTATCTATAACTGGGTGCAAGAGAAAAAAAAATTAGAACCCCACTGTCAGTCCATCATATATTTTTTCATGCTTGAAATGACGAAAACGGCACTTTTTGAACCGCGAATTGACACGGGAAAATTTATATTTAGGCTTAATCCAAACCGTTTCTTTTTATGCACAAATAAAAATTCATTCTTTTAGCTTCAAACTAAGCCATGTTTGATCTTTCTACCA
Source organism: Uloborus plumipes (assembly GCA_038373865.1). NCBI lineage: Eukaryota > Metazoa > Arthropoda > Arachnida > Araneae > Uloboridae > Uloborus > Uloborus plumipes. The sequence goes on from JAXGGA010008734.1 coordinate 23,192, forward strand.
CTTTAAGTAAATTTACCAGAACTGTTAGAAAAAAGATCAAAAATGCCGAATTTTACTCATCGGCGGAACAAAAAAAAAGGCTATATCTTGAGAATAAAATTTTTTCGAGAAAAAAATAAAACAGTTTGAAGGTACAGAATATTGGTGGATATTTCTTACCAAGAATGATCAAAATTAAAAAATGGTGCGGCACGGCCCTTTTGTTGATTTTATATGGAATGACCCAAAAATAAATAATTAAATGTGATAACCTAAGGTAGCATATGTCAATGTAACCTAAAAATTTCGCAAATGTTAAAATATTTGCACGATGCAAAAGGATTGCAGTCTCAACCACGCGGACCAGTTTTCCGCGAAGTACGTGTTCAGTGCTGAAATATGACGAAGTTTAGAGGCTTTGCCTCGCGGATTACATGTAAAGATGTATTCTAAAGAAGCTTAGTCCTTGAAATTTAGTTATATGTGAAAAAAAAAAACATTGGAATTGATGAAAAATCTGTGAAAAACGTACGATTTTACACCTTTACCGTACGATCGTACAAAAGGGCAAAAAAACGTACATTGTACGGCCAAAACGTAAAAGTTGGCAGGTATGTAAAAAATAAACCTAAACTTCCCTTACCGGAAAGAAAAAAAAAGAGCAAAAATACAGAAAACAAAGATTTGCTTAAAGTATTTAAGAAACAATTCTTACTACTTTATATTTCAAAGAGAATTCTTTAACAGAGATGCTCAATAAAAGCTGCATTTCTATGAAAAATTACATTCTAACGTAAGTTTCTTATAAAAATCCCTAGATAAGAAATAAAATATTAATTATTATAAGTTCACATCATCTGGATCTTTCATATTAATAGTTTTTTTTCCTTGTTCTCATTAACAAAACGAGATAGCGGAATTTTCACTGTAATTTTTCAGATTGCCTCCTTGAAAATAGTTCAGGAGAAAAAATTTTTGCCCATGGAAGATTTGAAAATCCTCTGTGAAAAAGAATGATTATTGACAAATCGGATGAAGTTACAAAAATAACATAACGCACCACACACAACTCTTACAATGTGGGAATACACCATAAGTAGTAATGTCAAACAATATTGCAACTGTTTCTCGCCCACTGAAAATTGTAATCTCTTGCCCTAATATCAAACTTGGAGTTAAGTCTCTCTTCCACTTAACATTTTGAAGTAAACCCTTACATTAACCATTATCTTTTTTCACTTTAAATATCTTAGTAACTCAACTAATAACTTAAGAATATGAATCATAACATAATTAGATGAAAACAGTACCATTAAAGCATAACTGACGGATAGACCTGCGACTCCAGGAGTTACAGTATCTTGAGCAAGAACAGCAAACAATGCAGCCAAGAACACTATAGTATATCCCAGAAACTCAAGACGAATGGAAAGCCATCTGGAAACAATACAACAATATTATACATTCAAGAAAGTTCAAAGTTATTAATAAAGAATTAAAAGTTGGCAGACCTAGAGAAGACAAATCTGTTTGATGTTAAACTAGTTAGACTTGTATATAATTATGTATAACCATGTTATTTAAAAGCACACAATAAAACACATTTCTTAAATACAATATTTTGCACAAAGAAGCCAAATTTTTTTTAATGAATTTTTATCTACCCAACATTTTAGGCAAACAATAATTTAAAAACAATATTTCATTGTACCGCTAATTGATTATTTAGGTTTATATTTTTGAATAATATTTTAGAAAAGGGACTTATTAGGAAAAAAAGTAGTTAATTAATTACACAAACAGCTGTAGTACTCAGCCCACAAGATGTGAAACAATAAATGTCTGCTTTTATTAAAGACATTTAAATTTGCTTTTATAGTAGTAGCAAATAAGTATAGATACACCAATTTTCTGGCTTACAGAAGCTCAGTATGCGAAACATTTTCTAAGAACTTATTTGAAACATCATTTCAGAAAAGTAACTCACCTGCTTGCTCCTAAACTGGGGTAATATGTTTCATTATTACCATCAACAAGTTCATTGGATTGGCACATAAACACTTTTTGGGCTCCATAAGCTCTTATGCAAGAAGCTCCAGTAACAGTTTCAGAGAAATGGGAATAGATGGGAGAACGTGTTGTAGATTCAAGTCTTTTTAACTGCCGTGAAGTAGGTATATAAAATTTCTAGAAAATAAATTTTAAAAAAAATAAAATAAATAAAATACATTTGTTTAATATGCTGTTTAGCATTAGGAAGAAGATGCAAGAGACATACACATGCAACACAATTTGATATTTTAGGCAATTATAGTCTTAGTGCGACTATTTGTAAGGATTTATTTTGCACAGTATAGCAAAAAAGCAGTTCAACCACCAACCATCTTATTGAAAACTTTAGATGGCAGAAAAAGAAAATAGAGACACAAAAAATCAAGTAGAATTGCTACTTATTTCAGAATTAAAAACATTTAACTTTTATTGACTTATTTAAATTTAAGAAAAGTTAAAGTGCTTTTTCAACTACTGCAAAACATAAATTCACGTAACATACTTAGAGAGATCCATCTAAAAAGAAATTCGACCTATTAGTGGATCCTTGAAAGTTCCACAAAACTTAAATGAGATTTTTAATGAACAATTAATCTGAAACTAAACAATTTTAATATCCACATTCACTTTATTTTCCTTTCTTTCACAAATTTAAACTACAAAAATGTTTTGTTATATATTTTTATGCTTCAAATACCTTTCCAAGAGTAATTCTTATGGATTTAGAACTTCGAATCATATCTGATGTAGTTTTAAAAAATTTCAAAAATACCACCTCAGCTCATGACAAGTTATTTTTGCAAAAACGAATACTATGTTTGCAAAATTTTAAAAATAAAACTTGACCAAATTTTGAAAAACTGATATTTTACATATGTTCATTTTTCTGATCAGCACTGTGGATTCAAGTGCTGAACTGTTTATGTTTTGTACTAAGTACAAAACATGACTACTTTTTTGAAATTCAATTAAAAAATCTGGTATGGACCCCACACTACATCCTTTTACGTGTAAATTTTTTAGTAGTTGCGTTAAGTGTTAAAAAAAGTGCTTGGAGTGAGCAAGGTAACAATTCAAATATTTACTCTCCTAATCTTCCACGAAACAATGCAAAAAATATTTTACAATGGTTAATTTTCTAAATGTTGCTGATTTGAATATCATTCAGTGAATTTTTCGCAAAATATCGCCAATAGCGCCAAGTTGAACCCAAATTCAAAAAAAAAAAAAATTTCGGCAAATTTGTCGCCAACTTGGCGATATATCGCCAAGTGAGCGTCAAACACTTGGCGACCAATAGCTTGGCGATATATCACCAAGTGGTCGCGCCAATTCATATCACTTGAGTCTGCTTTGAAATTAACACTTATTTACCACAAAAAAGGGGTAAAACACCCCCTTGGGAACATTCGAATGCAACCACAAGGGAAGGTGCACAACTAGACCATCCTCAGAGCCTACATATCAAGCTAGAAGCTTCTACGGCATATGGTTTTTGAGTTATGTGAGGCACATACATACATACGCACATACAGACGTCACGAGAAAACTCGTCGTAATTAACTCGGGGGTGGTTGAAAAGGATTTTTCGGCTGCTTATATGTTGGTAGGTACATATATACATGTGCTGACAGGTCGAAAAAAATACTGAACATTCATTCGGGGGTGAGCAAAATCAAAATTTAGACTCAAATTTAAGTGATTTTTTTTTTTGCGATCACAATACTTCCTTTACTACGTAAAAGGAAGTAAAAATAATAATAAATTATAAGCAAGAAAATGAGGTAAATATTCTTTAACAGTAACATTTGTAAAATTTAACCTTCAAACATACTTTTAATATCTTGCTAAGAAATAACTATATTCACATCTATAACTTCTAATTATCATTTCTATTTAAGTTTATTGCAATCTATTTTTTTTCTCTCATTCTTAAAGAGTCTTTTGTAAAGAGGGTTGTACAAAATACAATTGGTAAACTACAATGAATTTAATGTACAGTCGGACCTTCATGTATCGAAGTAGCAATCTGGACGAAAAAATTTGATACATAGAAATTCCTACACATAGGAACAAGTTTAATTTTACCATAATTACCACTGAAATATTTTAAATTAAAAGCTAATTTTAATATGAAACTCTATGACTAATTTATCAGCCAATAACACTATATGAAAGTTAATAATTAAAAAAAAAGAATTATTAAGAATAATTTGTTGTTTATTACTTTATAATAAAGTAATCCAGACATTGGCTACATGATCATAGTCGCATTTTTTAAAAGGGACAAAATAACTTAAATTTGTTCTGAATAGCCAGATTTGTGACAAGCTCAACAAAGAAATGTGTGCATTCATTCCATTCACTGAAAACTTCGTCAAAAACAATTTCTGTGAACCAAAGTCTAGGAAGTACTGTTTCAAGCGCCTCTACTTATTCATTTTGGATGGATTCAATTTTTTAGCTTTTCACTGAAGTTTAGCATATTTAAGAATGAAGAACAATTATCAGAAAAAAATTATAAAATTGATTTTACGGGACAAATCACAACACAAAATTGAAAACGACTTTGTTGTTTCTCTCTAAAACTTATAAAGTTCTCCATTTGTTTCTCCACCATTAACCTCAATAACTGACTTGTGGGGTTCATAGTGACGATCACTGTGGCATTCCTTTTATTCCTGACCTTAATGTTTGTGAAGCAAGAGATGAAAACTCAAATAAAATGTCCCCTTATGTTCAAAAATAATGTCGATATATACAGATTTTTTTCGATAAATGAAAAGTTTTTTATGCAATGAACACAGAGATTCGCTAGACTTCGATACATAGAAAATTTTAATATATGGAGAAAAGTTCGATACATGGAGTTTTGACTGTAAATAATTTTACACAGAAAAAATCAATACAGTCAAACCTGTTCATCTCTAACCTGCTCATCTCAAAAACCTCTCTTTGTCGAAATTTTTCAATTTCTCTGCTTTTACAGCATAAATTTAATTGTTTTTCTCATGTTTATCTCGAATGATTTTCCCGAAAACCTCTATATCTCGAATTTTCATGACTCTCATTTTTGAATTTCATCTCCAGCCACCTTTATGAATGGTATAACTTGGAGACGACAAAAATCATCTTTTGCTCAATCATTCAAAGACTATGTTCGTACTTAAAAGTATGCATTAACTAGCTACCGATATAGTCATCACAATTAGTAAAATGTAGACTCACAACATGTCGTACAGTAAAATATTTAAAAATATCAATGCAAAACAATCTATTAAGTATAAAGCAATGAGTAGTCGCCCCTAAGTAAGGGCTAAGGCAGTAACATGCAATACACCGCCAACTTGTTCATTTCAATCCATGGACTGCAGTTTCGCACCCGAAACTGCAGTCCATGGATCGAAATGAACGAGTTGGCGGTGTATTGCACAAATCCATTAAGTACTTGACTTTATTCCAATCGTTTATTTTTGTAAATTTTATCACAACATCTGTACCTCGAATTCTTCTTCTGTCCCGTGGAATTCGAGATAGACAGGTTTGACTGTAAAAGTAAAGTAGAAAAATAAAAAATTACCTGCAAGAAATAGTACAGAACAGCTAAAGGCAAGCATATGATAATAAAAAATGGCGTCTCCATGGAGATAATAATGACAGTTGATAAAGCTCTGAAAGACTGGATTAGAAGCATCCGGAAGTTGAAGCGAATTGTGACGTCGGCGGTGTCAATGTCTTTTGAAAACCTGTTCAAGATTCTTCCCAATGGGGTTGTGTCAAAGAAGGACATAGGTGCATGCATAATATGAACAAGCATTCCATCATGAAGTATGGTTGCTGCTTTTAAACATGACAAGTTCAATGTTATTGCTGTTACTAAAGTAAAAAGAGCTGGAAAGAAAAAAAATATCATTTATTAGTAGGCTTAAGTATCATACAACAAATTTTTCTTGATGAATAATATGTACTACTCAACAAAACAATGGGCTCCCAAAAGGGAGGAGTTTATTAAAGCCTCTCTCCCAGTTTAAATAATAATAATAACTAGCAGCAAACAAAAAAGAATATATATGCTTCATTGATATAAAATACAGCCTCCTGCTGAATACAGTGCGCTACACTAAAAGTAAGGAAAAATTAAAATATTTTTGGTGTAAGTTTTTTTACAACTTTTACAGATAATACATCTTTACAATGAATGTTTATAGAACATGGACTTATAATATTATAATAACATTTCTATGGTAGTAAGTATGCATGAAATAATTGATATGATGATTATCCCTAAAAAATTTAAAGATAAAGAAGTTTCATTACAAATGATTAATTAATTAAAAAATGTAAACTAGGAGAGAAACGCATAGACAAATCTTTCCATTTAATGCTCATCAGAAATAGTATAAAATACAACTTACTTTCAGCCCCACCTAATCCACCGTACACCCCAAGTCGCAAATTTCGCAAACCTATATCCTGAGCATTTGAAGGATCTAAGGAATCATCACTCCAAGCAGTCAGCCATAAACTGGAACCAAGGTTGAAGCCTGTAGAAATGGCATAGCAAATAACAATTCCAAATGCAGTCCAATAGCCTTGTGCTTTTAAATATTCCAAGTACACAGAGGTTTTCACCTGAAAAAATATAATAATTACTACATTAAAGAAAAACACAAACAAGTATTATTTGTTTAACCTTTAAGAACCGTGTGGTACACATGCTGTACCGCAAGTCTTTTACCCTTTGAGTACGGGGCTGAAATCTTCGCTTCTACCCTTTGGAGCAGGGGATTTTTCCAAGATTTCATATCCCCTTACTGGGGGATTACGGCTTTGTATTTGAACCGCTAAGTCATTAAATCAATGTGCTTGCTTTTGCACCGTCGTGTTTTCAGAGGAAAAGAGATCTGCGGTTCAACAGTTGTACCGCCCATCTTGAAGGGAAAACTTCTATATGAGTAGCCCGGATCCAAAAGATTAAGCAGGTAAAAATCGAAAAACAACGTCTAAAAGCACAAATGGGTCGAATTAAAATTGGCAAACATGTTTCAAAGGCATAAAGCCTCCTTCTGCAGTGCCAAGCAAGAAATGGAAAGAACCAATGTATCGGGAGAGTTTAAATAGGAAAGGAGCAAAAGCTAGGCCAATCAGGTGTCAGCCTGTGCCGAGCCCGGATTTGGCTTTGCGTTGTCAGAAAATTTAAAAGCATGAAGTAAAATTGGCGAGATGTGTGGAACTGCAAAGGATTCGTTACAAATATTGATTAAGCAGGGTTCGAAATTACTGCTGGTCCACTGGTTTTAGATCATTAAACTCGTCTCGGACCACCAGAAAAAATAATCAGTGGTCCGCGGGACCATCAACCACCGAGAATCGTCACTCAAGAGAAACTTCTGGGCACTTTCCGCTAATCGACTGTGAGTTTTTTACTGTTCAATCAATGAGTTACAGAAGAAATAATTTTATTTAAAATAAAAGTAATCATTAAGTAAATGATTTTAAGTACGAACATGTTTAGCATTAAATTTAAGCGGACCTGAAATGTTGTCTGCGGACCAGTACATGTTCATATTGACTGCTCTGAGGGACCAGTACGCTCTTTTACTAATTTCTAACCCTATTAAGTAAAAGAAAGTAGATGCACCAGCATTGTCTCCTTAACATTTTCCCTATTTTTAAATAATCTATACATATAAAAATGAATGTATGTATCTATGTATGTATGCACCTTGTACCTATGTATGTCCTTTATAGACTCAAAAACTACCCATCTGATCTGGCTAAAAATTTCGCAGTGTGTTTGTGTCTTCATTGGGCACATCAAGAGACCAATAAGAAAAAAATCTGACAGGTAGTTCTTTTCTTATTCCAATTTTAGTTGAAACGGAAACTTCCACATAAAATCTCAAATTTTTTAAAGGTTTCTTCCATTAAAATCATTATTTAGTGCTTCATCTCCTCTAATATGCATGAGATTTGAAATGTAATTAAATAAACTGGTTTTTACATAAGGTATATTTCAGATGTCTCATCGATCAAGATAATTTTAAGAGAATTCAGCACAATTAGTTTTAAAGTAAAACCTACTGATCCAACTTCCATTCCTTCTTTTTCAGTCAGTTTGCTCCCCTTGTTTAATTTTACTTCCTTGACAGACTCTCGTTTACGAACATCTTCCTTGCTAACAGACTTCCTGATGCTTGATGTTCTCCTCCGAATACCTTCACCACCTTCGGGAGTAGTTGGTGACCTTTCTCTTTTAGAATCAGTTTCACTTTCTGGATCACTTAATTTAGATAACTGCCTATGAATGACAACACATGAATACATTTAAAGCAAAATAATTAAATTATAGTTTAAAGAGCTAAAAAATATGTTTTCAGAGTTAATCAAACTAACATGTGCACTTATAATAAATACATCAACATATAATATAGTTTAGCCTTTGGTATTAATAATAGTATTAAATATATTACTTTTATATTCGTAAAGAACGTGAATTTTATCGTTTATTCAGAGTTACATACATAAACAACTGAAATACTTATAATACGAGGCGCGTTCAAAGAGTAAAGGCCGTTTGCTTGTATTTAAATAATGGCGCTTCGAAGCACAGTTTTACTACTGCTGGGCGATTAACTAACTCATTGTGAAGCTACAGCGTCATTTATTTCATTTCTGAAGTCGTATTGTTGTCCGTGAACGCAAAGAACAATGGCCACGAAAATCGTTGATCCCGCCAACTGTGAATTGCATTCAGTGATTCGTCGATAAATTAAGGCGTGCAATCCAAACCGTACAGTCCCGATCTTGCACCTAGTGACTACTTCCTCTTACATTTTAAACAGCTGCTAGGTAGACAACGTTATGAAACCGAAGAGGGACTCAAAAACTCTTGTCAACTGGTTCAACTCTCAGGCGGAAAGTTTCTACGCAGAGGGGTTAAAGAAGCTGATGCAGCGGTACGAAAAATGCTTAGAAGTGAACGGCGATTATGTAGATCAGTAAAGTAAGTTTGTACCTAACTAAACATGACATTAATTTTTTTTCCTACGAGTATATTTTTTTCTGTAACCAAACGGCCCTTACTTTTTGAACGCGCCTCGTACATCAACATGTAATAATGTAGTTTAGCCTTTAGTATTAATAATAGTATTAAATATATTATTTTTATATTTGTAAAGAACGTGAATTTTATCCTTTATTCAGAGTTACATACATACAAACAAGCAAACCACATGTGAAACTAATAAAAGCATATTAAAAAAGTTATGTTCCTTTATACGTGCGTCACTTGGCTCATTTTAAATCTTGGCGACTAAATATTTATTTTGTTCATTGTTGCCAGTTTGGTCAAAATTACATAAAAACTGCTTGTTTGGTAATATCATAGGTTATTAAATCTTTTTGATGGACTTTGAAACAAAGCAAGCCTTTAAAAAAGACTAAAAGTTCATTAAAATGGGGGAAAATTACACCAAATAACTAAAGAAATCTATTAAAACCTAAAATACGTCGTTAAGTGATGAACAAGTCATAAATAATGTTAAAAGTTCAATTCAAATAATCTGGGTAAAAAGTAAATAATTAAAAGCAAAATAATACAAGAAATAAAAAGCATAATAATGTTAAACCATCTGCTAAATTTCAACATGAAGTCAGCCATTAATAAAAACTAAAAACTCCATTAAAATGTTAAACCAGAAAACATATCTACGAAATAAACATTATTTCTCTATCTCTGCTAAGGTAGAGAAAGTAAAAAAGTCACCAAGTCAAGTGCCATACTTGAAACGGAAAAGTTCCAATAAAATTTAAGCACTTAAAAGATAAAGCAGTAAGTAACCGCCCTATGCCAGGGCTGAGGCAGGAACATGCAATACACCACCAGCTCGTTCATTCCATCCATCGACTGCAGTTTCGTGCTTCGTATGCACTCATCAGCATGGAATAGGAATTTCACGAGCTGGAGGCAAAAATCTTCTTATAGAGCTAAGAGAGGCAACAAAAACTGGTAGCTAATGTGAAATTAAAACACCAGCGAGCGACCGCACTTGGTACGGTACAACTTGAAAATTTTGAGGCATAGCTCAGGTATAAAACAGTAAGTAACCGCCCCTAAGGCAAAGTGCGATCGTCCGCTACCGTGTTCTAATTTCACATTAGCTACCAGTTTTTGTTGGCTCTCTTAGCTCTATAAGAGGATTTTTGTCTCCAGCTTGTTTAATTCCTGTTCCATGCTGATGAGTGCATAATAAGCACAAAACTGCAGTCAACAGTTGGAATAAACAAGCTGATGGTGTAGTGCAAACTTAAAAGATAATCAATAGTAAAGGAGCTAAACAAACCTAGCGATTTCTGGAGGTGCTCCAACACTAGCTGCAATTTCCTGAATTAAATTTAACTCGTCGGGAAGAACCGATTCAGATACTTCACTTGCATTTTCCTGAAGGTATTGAATAAGGAAGTCAGCAAAGGCACCTTTTTTGGCAAGAAGCTCATGGTAAGATCCTGTTTCTGTTACTTTACCATCTTGAAGAACTACTATGGTGTTAACTTCAGGGAGAACACTTATTCTATGGGTAACTAAAATCCTAGTCTTTAAGAAAAAAAGAGGGAGAACTAATGAATTAAAAGGTAGAAAATATTCAGAAAAGCATGAGAACAATGCATCTAATTAGTTAAACATTGAAATAAGTGTTCAAAGATTAATTATAAAGTTATTAACTAATTCAAAAAGCAAACACATAATTAATAATAAGAAAGCATTATGACATAGTGTATGACTAGTATTTCAGTTGGGATATATAAAAATAAAAGATCAGAAAATGAAAATCAGCTCATATAACTATGAAAAACAACATTGTAACATCAAATTTCTGGCTATTTTTTCCTCTTTTTTTTCTGATAGTTGTTCTTCACTCCCAAATACACTAAGCTTCAGTGAAAAGCTAAAAGTTTTCAAGCTGACAAAAAATTAAATGCTAGAGACTTGAGAAACATTAGTTCCAAGATATCAGTTCACAAAAAATGTTTCTAATAAACTTTTTAGGGTACTTAGAAAATGCAAACATTTCTTTGGTAAGTTTGTTATAAAACTGGCAATTAAGTAAGACTTTTGTAGGTCTTCCTTTTCCTTTTTAAGAATTGCAACTATGATAATTGTAACCAATGCCTGGATTACTGTTTGTTTAAAAGTAATAAACAATTTTTTTTAATTAATTCCTTTTCTAATTATTAACTTTCATGTAATGTAATTCACAATTAAATTAGAAATAGAGTTTTGTATTCAAAAAAAAATTTGAGCTTAATTGATGATAAAATTAAGCTCGCTTCTATGTATCAAAATTTTTATACATCGAACTTTTCCTCCGCAAGTTGCTACTTTGATATCTGGAGGTTCGACTATTTTATTAAAGTTCAACTAAAATTAAAATGTTTCTTTAGTCAAACATATGCAGCACCATGATTTCATATTTCTTTTCCACTAACTTACTTTCTTTTTCAGCAAACCTTCTGGCCCTATGACTTTTTCAAAAATATGCTTTCCAACATGAGCATCAACTGCACTCAAAGGATCATCCAAATAATAAATATCAGCATCATTATACACAGCCCTGGCAAGGCTAACTCTTTGTTTTTGTCCACCACTAAGATTTATACCCTATAGAAGAATCAAAGATAAACTGGATTAAAACTAGGTTTAATTACTGGGTTAAGATTAAGTATGCATGCACTCATCAAACTTCATGTCAAAAACAAACTCCATTAAACAAGATAAATTTAATAAGATCACATACACCTATATTTAGCTGTATCGCTGTATCCAGTACTTTAGCTTTTTTTGCTCAGAAAAAAAATCTATTAATTTCAGCAAATGCTCAAAATGTTTTCAAACTAAAGAAATTTATTCCCTTCATATATTTTTATAAATGCATAAAACAAGCTCTTCCCTCCCAGCCTGAGTTATAGTAAAGAGCTTCCGGTAATCCCAAAGTATATAATAGAGAAAAACAATATCTTGGTGTACTTATTTTTTGTTAAATTTTCTTATTTTTATTGTCTACTAAGTTTTTTTATGGTGTTGGATATCGTCTTGGAACTTAAAGCTTGGTAGACTAAAATTCAGTGAACATTGTAAATAATGCAGTTTTCTGCATTAGTCTATCTTTTTCTGGAACTTATGGTCAAAAAAAAAAGCTAGCAACTTATAGTGAATGTTTTGAATCCAGGGCTGTACCTAGAATTTTTGAAATGTCTGTATTAGCTCAATAGAAAATGACCATGTAGCTGATAAATACTTCAGTTTTGGGAGTAACTATGTGCGTAACAAGAAAAATATTTGCAATGAGAATGTCCATACATAAATGTTTTATACTTTAAAAACTATTTCATTAATCTAGATGTCAAACTAAATACATCCGTAGTTTATTGCAAACACAAGAGCAAAATAATAAGCACCTTCTCTCCGATTTCAGTTTGATCACCTCCAGGCAAAATCTCCAGGTCTGGCGTTAAAGCACATGCATCTAAAACACTGTCATACCTCTTGGACTCAAAAGGTTTAGTGAATAGTACATTCTTCCGTAAGGTAGCATTCTGTATCCATGCTTGTTGAGGAACATATGCAACAGATCCCTTCAAAGTACACAAAAACAGTTTTATCACAAAACATTTCGATTATAGTATATGATTTAATCCAATTAAGTGAACAAATTTTGCTTTTAGCATTATAAAACAAGCATACACACAAGAAAACTCTTTTTAACATCGGAAAGATGGAGTAGCCGACAGGAGCGCTCTGATGGGAGGTCACAGGAGGTCACTGTGACCTCCCAAAATGTCCTTATTCGGCACATTTTGCTAAAGATTTGGCAATTTGAAGACAATATTGCAACAGCGAGATTATTTGCTTTTTTGCACACAAAAAAATAAATAATTTTTAAACAAACTTTACGAGCTCTATTTGCCCAAACCAAACATTCTCGGCTGAAAACCTTCATACAAAATGCTGAAAGTATTTGAAGGAAAAGACTAAGAAATATTGGGTACTATAACAACAAAAGATCTAACAAACACACTTTTCTAGTCTCTCTGAATTAACAAAAGTAGAATTGCATACATATTATTTTAAACTTTTTTTTTTTTTTTTTAAAGATTCTCAAAAATGAAAATTTCAAACATCTCCTCTTCATTGCATTGATTGCAACATTCTTTACATTCAGGTCAGAATAATATTTTTCCAATGCTGTGCTGTAGCTGGCAAAAGCTGCCCCTTGAAATATTCGCTTATTATTTCATAGAATAGATCTTATGAAGTATGATCTTAATTGATTATTATTGTTAGTTTCAAACCAAAATTTTGAAAATAATAATGTCTGCCATGTGAATTAAAGGTTGCATGAGTAATCAAAATCATTACACTTTTATCCAAACAAAAATATGTCAAACATGGTACCTACGCTACAAAAAGGTGGATTCCCCCAAAATATTTCCCTCCAACTTCAGCACTACTCCTACGTAATTAATTTACAGTCCATTGATAATGTGTGTTCAAAATCATGTGAAACATAAAACATACATATATATATATATATATATATATATATATATATATATATATATATATATATATATATATATATATATATATATATATATATATATATATATATATATATATATTTTTTTTTTTTTTTTCCCAGAGTCTGCCTAAAGTGCATAACTTAGGCAAGAATTACATATGCACATAAAATTTTATATTTCTATAATTTACTGTCAAGGGAGAAAAAGGAAAGATTAAAAAAACAAAAAGAACACTAATTCTCAAATATGATGCAATTAATGTCAAGAGCATATTTATTTATAACGTTATGTTTAATTATTCTATTGGCAGCTTCTCATATCACAACTCTTGCTGAATCAAAAACTAAACCTATCACTCATTAATTTGAATCAGCAATTTAACCTATGTTTTGTTTTATTTAATTATTTTTATTTTCTAATCTTTTGTACAGAATTTCAGTTTTTGAACAAATATACCAAAAAAAAAAAAAAAGTTCCACCATATAAATAGAAAAAATAAATAATAAAAAAAAAACCGTGAGAGGGGGAAAAAAAGAAAGAAAGAGGAGAAAAAAAAAAAGGCCTCTGTCAGTGTGAACTAAATATGTTTAATCTGAAAAAAAAAAAATTAAGTGTATTTCATACATGTTCATACTTTTACATTGACTTTTCCGGACCACTTAACCATGTCTCCCAGTAATGCAGAGAGTAAAGAAGATTTCCCTGATCCAACTTGCCCAACAATAGCAACCAAAGATCCTTCTTTCGCACGGAAGTTCAAATCTGTCAACACAGGAGCCTCATCTTTTGTCCATGAAAAGACCCCATTTTCAATGACCACAGGATCTTCTGAAATGGTAAAAGCAGTTTAGCATATAATTAAGGGAATTGGGGAAAAAGCAGCAGAATCCAGAATTTATTATAGACAAAATTTAGCCTACATAAGGTTAAGGGTAAACTTTGTAGAAACCATAAATTTGACATTTTACATACATTTAAGGTTTACAGATGGCTTTAACCTTTTGGATCCGGGCTGTTTTTTGAAAAATTTTCTTTCGACCCAGATAGTACGACAGTTGAACCACAGATTTCTTTTAAATTGAAAAGAGAAGGTATAAACTGTCGTACCAAACGTATGAAACCTTGAAAAAATCTCCGGCTCCAAAGGGTTCGAGTGAAAATTTCAACCCTGTCCTCTAAAGAAAAAAGACTTATGGTACAACATGTGTACCGCCCGGTTCCTAAAGGTTAAATGAATAGAAATTTATGTATGCAATTATACATATCACATAACAAAATCAGTTGACTTACTTTCAGAAGGATCATGCTTGACAACATCAAGATCTAGCTCATCACTTTGTAAATATTTGTTAATACGCTTTAAGGCAACAACAAACTAGTTGAAAAAGAAAAAAAAGAGATGAAATCAGTTTTTTATATTGTATAGCACATGGTATCAATATTGTTTAAACAACTTAACCAAGTTATTTTTTCAAAAGTAGATCAAAATAGATAAGAAGTAGAAAGACTAATGTTATATTGACAAAACCAGATAAAAAATATGCATTAACACCCATAGCAAAAATAACCAGTATGTAAAAGTAAATAAAACTAGGAAGCTTCGCCCCTCACCCCATCCTCATTAATGCTTAAAAACCTCCAAACATTGCTTTATGAAGACTTAAATTATAAACTAGGAAGATTCAAATTAAAATACACAATACATTCAGAAACCAAAGAAAATCCTGCTCACAGCACACAGAAAATAGAAGTTATGTAAAGAGTTCATTTTAATCAGGCCAATTTGAAAACTGTGCTCCAACCAAATTTCCTAATTTTTTGAGAAAACTGTTTGCTGGTACACACATAAGTAGAACAAGATATAGCTATACAAAACATAAAATGTAATCTAAAATGGAGTTTTTCATAAAACCTAGATAAGAAATGCAGTATAATTTTTGCAGACGCACCTTGCTTCTTAACCCGTAACAGGGGAGGTGAAAAAGTAGGACATAACAGGGGACGTGAGGTCTCAGAGACCGCACGACGTTCTATTTTTTTTTTTAAATCATGTAATTCAGATAGAATCCTGTTATTTCTCTTGGATATTTTTTGAACTATTCTTTACTTGGAAAAAAATTACTTTTTAATTTTGAATTGAAGTATACCTTTTCAGAGGAAATTTTGCTAGCCCTTTAAGATTTTTTGAGAAAAAGCATATGTTGTCGTAAATATTTCATTACAAATAATAAAAACGAATATATTATTTATTAATGATTTTCTTTCAGTTATTTGATACGAGCAGAACATTTTAATACCAGAATATATCATATTAAGGAAAAATTTTGATAGCGCCTTAACTATTGGTATTTCCCGTCGTATTTCAAATAATAATTCTGTCTTCATCGTCCCTAAAACATTCACATTGCATGTTTTGCAAACATTTGAAATAATTCCCAACTTCATCTAAAATATTTTGCATTTTTTGCGCATAATGCGGATCAGATAAATAAATCCATTTCCGCGGACTTAACGTCAGAGCCATGTGTCTTACTGCCGAAAATTGTAACATTGAAGGGGAGGTGAGGTCTCACAGACCGCTATTGAAGAATGCGACGGAATTTCAACCAGATGCACATACCAAAAGATGTTGATGAGACAGGGTGATGTTTGAGCTCTCAAAGTCAGAAGCTATTGAGAAAAGTAACTTATTTGGACAAAGCATGCATTAGGGGTGAAGGGATGAATATTTGAGCGGTCTGTGAGACCGCACCTCCCCTGTTACGGGTTAAAGTAACTTAAAGGGAAATAGGGAAAAAGTTTTGACAAATAAATACTTTTTGAAATCAGTTTTGAAATTTGGAAATTAGTATTAAATACTAACAATATTTTTTAAAAAAACATAGTGAAAATATTAAAATCAAATTAACTGTATTAACTACAAGGATTCAAATCTTAGGACTTCACCAATATATAGTTTTTTCAAGCAATCATAATACAATAAACTAATTTTTAAAAAATATGATTTTTACCATGGCGGTGAAGGTTATTATCATAGGAAGAAGTGCAGTAGGAATTCTAAGAATGTTGAACAGAGACAAAGATACAAAAGCTTTGTTGGCATCTAATACGTTATTAGAATCCATAAGTACATAAGTGGCAAAACTAGCTAATGCAATCTAAAAAAAGAAACAAAATAAAAATTACAATTAAAACTGGAAAGCAATAAAATTCATAAAAAAAAAGAGTTTAAATAATAAAGATAATTTCATAATGATATACATAAATTTGACATTGAACATAATATATTTGTTTTTTATATCCTCTAATTTATCAGCTAAAAAGTAAAGAATCAAAGTGCATTAGTGCTTTAAAGATGTACCCCTTAGAGCAAGCAGTATAAATAATTTGAGGTGTAAAGGACTGAAACTATCTTGAACTATCAAAAAAATGAATGAGTTATCAAAATCACAAAATTTAATAAAAACAAATAATGGGAAATGAAACAATTTTTAAATTTCCATGTAGTTAAATATTAATGGGAAAAATGTAATCAAGCTATGTTCTCAAGCTGTATAGCATCACTGCTCAAAACAATAGCTTAATTATGACTTAAATAATAAAGAATTAATTTTTGTAGAAACAATCATGCCTTCACTGTTCAGCAATATCATGCACAGAGCACTCAAACCGTCCCCAAAGTAGCATGTTTGTGGACTTCATGGCCATTCATTTCACTTCATATCTTAAGAATTTTTCCACAGATTCAATTTTATAATGAATGACAAAAATTTTCCTACCTCATAAGTAAAATAGAAAACCAATGATCTTGTATCCTATTATGAATCATTAGGCATTTTCAAGGCTATGGAAAATTATGCATAAAATGTACTGTTTTAAGGGTACTTTCTGGTTTTTCGGCATTTTTGCAAGTCTACTACACAATGGTTTGCCACAGTCTCATTTGTCTTTTCATTTTAAGATAACAACAGAGCGCAGAAAAATTACACCAAATACAATTGGCTAACAACAATAACAAATTCCTCAAGGAGAAAATATGATTTATAGGAAACAATAAACTACTTTTCTCACTGATTTAAATTCATGAAAAAGTCAAGCAATCGAAACTCAAATTGTTCAGACTTTACTGTGCATCAATATGGCAGCACGTGCCTTTGTATATACTTTTTAAAACAATCATGTTGACAGCTCAAAAATGCAAGAAATACCAAGAGCACTACGCCCCCTATGTTATTCTGTTTTTTTTTTTTTTTTTTGACTTAGGGACTAGAAAGCAAAGCATGGAGGGCAGCAGATTCTTTTCGGCACATACATGCAAGGTTTTCTTGCTTTTTTTAACCTTTCACTGCATAGCATTTCCAATTGGATACATGGACTATTTTTCCTTATGACCATGCATAAGACAATTCAAGCATAAAAAGCAAGTATTAGGTATCTTTAAAGCAAATATAACCATCTATCAGCAAAATTAATTTGTTAAAAATGTGTTCAAATGTTTTCTTATTACACTAAAAAACTATATATGTCTTTCAAAGAACAAAAAATCATGCAGTGTAGGGTTAACTTGCTACACTTTGCGGCATTGAGTTTGGAAATGTTAAGCAATACATAAAGAATGCTAAGAAGTTGAGGATATTTCATGAATTTGTACAAAATGTGCTCTTAAAATTATATTTAAAATTTTTTTGTACTTACAAGAAAAGGAGCTGAAGTGAATACAAAAGTTATTGCTGCATTTAAGTAGGCCTGGCTTCTTAGACTTTTAACTTCTGAATTTCTACAATTCATCACTTCTTTTATAAATGAATTTTCCCATGCATACAGCTTTAAAACTTTGATGCCATTTAAAACTTCATTCATTAGTTTAGTTCTTTTATCTTTGTCTCTCATGAGAAGAACCTAAATTAAGTAAAATGCAAAATTGAAATGTTTCAGTATTTTAATCTTAATTAAAAGCAAACAATTCATTTAAAACAGAGTTTTTTAAAAGAAGAAAATAAAGCACATACAACAAAAGCATGAGATTTTTACAATAAAAATTTAAAACATTAACAACAGAAAACCTACTTAAATAATATAACTATGGTTTCTTAACTTATTGAGCTAAATGCATTAACCGACTGCTCCAGATTGTTAAAATTGTATTTAGAATTTGAGAAAATGAAACATAAAACTTCATATTAGATACAAAAATATAAAATACAGCCTAGAAAATTGAATTACTGTTCTAACTCATCTTTTATTTTTCAGTTCACACATCTAAGTGGCTATCTGGATTAAGTGAAGATTGGTTTAATGGGATTCAATTAATGAGGGTTTACAGTACCTGACTTTTGGGGGAAAAACAAATAATTGAGTAGCGGACTACAGTAAACAATCTCTATCAAAAACTTTTCACACACAACAGTACACATTTCAAACTATAGTACACTCTAAGTACACAAAATCAAATGGATGTTTAATTTTTTTTAATGAGTTTTTTTTAGATGGCAGAGTTATAATCAAAACCTTAAAGATCAAGCAAAAAGACAACATATAAAGTACTACGCCAAAATTTAGAGTAATGATCGTATTGTATACTTTATTTGAAAAAAGGGTAAATGAGCAGACAAACTCATCCTCTGTTCCAGTAAGAACACTTTATCAGGGTAGAAGCAAGTCAACGAAGAATAAGTGAAGAATTAATAATCTTAAGCAGTTGTTCTTTTAAAGAATTTTACTCAATGAATCAATGCAATTTTCCAAAAGTTCTTTGGAATTCAAAATAAGGAACATTCATGTTGCTTTTACGGGGAGAGAGAGAGAGAGAAATAGTGTAACAGTTTAAAGAGGAAATAAAAATTGTTACCTGAAATTTTCTTATGAGAACACTGATAACGGCATTGAGAGGGATCATTGCAATCATTACTCCCAGTCCTCCAAGTGTAGCTACACCTAACTGCTGCCACAATAGATATACAGCAATAACAATTTGAAGAGGAGCTGACCATAACAAGTTCACCATTTGAACATAGTCCATGATTCTCTGTGTATCAACAGACATAAGATTTACAATTTCCCCCACTGTAAAGTTTTTCCTCGCAGCATTTGAGAGCACAAGAGCCTATGAGAATAAAAATAAATTATTTCTGAATTAATAGTTACAGAGCAGCAATTTATTACAAGATGGGTCTAAGGAAAACTAATTTTCATTTATCAGCTGTGATTTCAATAGCTGCAACCTTGGATCAAGTTCTGTAAATTTACAACACAGTTTAGAAAAGTGAACCGCTTTTTAAAAAACAAATTTTGATAGATAATTTCAGCACATAAATCACTTTTAAAATTTGCAATACTTTACATATTTGCAACACAATATGAAACAGTGGTATTTGATGGAATGATCTGATGTCTTGCGCACTGCCAGCAATACTATATAAAAAGCAGAAAATTCAATTTCATCGAGTCAAAATGAAAATGAAAAACAGTCTAAATGACAAGCATAGACTGGCAGCACAGTTATGACCTCCAGAGACTGAAGTTTCATCCTCATTATGGACTTATCTGTCTGGAATAGTCAGTCATCGAGCTGGAGGCAGATGCCTTCTCATTTAAACTCAGATTATCTTCAAACTGGTAGCTCAAATGAATTTAGCACAGCAGCGAGAGTACGCAAACAATGGTGTGGCTCATCTCATAAAATGAAGATAAAAGCTTGAAACAATAAGTTGCAAGTTACTGCCCTAAAGCCAGGACAGTGACCTACGGTTCATTATGTAAAACTTTTACCTTTTTTAATAAATAAATAAATAAATAAATAAAAACTTAAATTATTAATTATTTTATACTTATTTTTAAAAATTACAAAACTATTACAATTTAAAAAATTACTTTACCAGAAAACTTTTACAATGTGATATAAAGCTACTTTAATACCTGTGCATATGATTCAAATTAAATGTAATATTGAAGTTATTGTAGTGTATACTATAAATGCAAAAAAGTACTAGGACATATCTGGTTTTTAAAACATAGTTTTAGAAGGCCTCATTTACCATGAATGTTTCTAACATCCACCTTTTAGCATTCTGCCCAGAGCAGGTAAGCAGCAGTATTTGTAGGTTTTTTGCTTATCTCTTTCTTTTCTTTATATCTCTTTCTTAATTTCTTCTCTTTTTTATATTTTTATTATCTATTTTACTTTAATTTTACTGTAGAAGCTTGCTTGTTCGGATTCTACAGAAAATAAAGCCCTGAAAATAATCAAATTCCAATATTTTACTACTGTTCGAGAGAAATCAAAAATCTCAAAAATTCCTTTCTGTAAATACTGCGACTTACCTGCCAATGACAGAATAGTGCCTTTTGATTTATTCATCATTTTTATGCAGGGGAAAAAAAAACCTGAATACAGCTGCTACAAACCAGAAAAAATATATATAGACATAGTGACCAACGACAGCTAAAAGTGTTCATTAGACACTGACTAATAGTTTGAATTTTCAGACTGAGAAAAGAGAGAGAAGAAAAAGGTCAAAAGAGGGTAAAACCTAGGGACAAAATCAACAGAAGGAATAAAAGTTGTGTAGGCTAAGAAAAGGCACAATTAGTGAAATTAATTTTCAAGAGAATTTCTAGAGTTTAAATTTAAAAAAGGCTAAAATCAATGATGTTTTTTTAAATAAAATCCTTTGATTTAATTTATGACTTAAATTAACTAATATTAGATATAATTCAACTTCGCAGAGACGGCCTATGACTCCTCCTTTTTTCAGGATTGTCCATTTTTAGGAAGGGGTGATACGCAGATGAAAATTAAGGAATGGGATTCACAATTGCGGCATTAGTTATAAAGCTTGAATATGTCACCTTGCTTACCTTTAATTGGTCTCCCAATTTGAGAAATTAGCCAAAGAGGAAAATATTTTAATTTTTGCACAATCGAGAAAGATTTCTCATTGGATACAAGAAAGTAGGTGGGTCTTGGTTTTATATCTTTCCGCAGCCATTGCCCATTGACTGCAACGCCTCCAACTGTTCATTTAAATTTAAAAACAAAATGGTAACATAAGGGTTGCAATAAAGAAAGCAAAGACTTGTTTTCACTTCCTCGCCAAAGGCAGGTGTGGCTCGAAGAATTATTTAATATTTCATAAAACTTATCACTTCGCCAAAATGTCGCTAAACTTGCAAATATTTATATATACTGGAGTTTCTTCCTTCTCTACCTATTTTAAGGAATGGACTCGTTTTCTCATTTGATTGACACCGGCCATCTCGTCGCGGTTGAATAATAGTGAAAGTAGATAGTAAAAAGTTCAGTGAAAGTTAGATAGAGATAGAAAAAAATAAACTTTATAATCACTTTTGTCAAAACTTATATTTTTTATATGAGATTGTACCTGTGCGTGATCAAAAAGAGATATGCATGTGTATAATATTTGAAATGCATCTTTGCTTTAACACACAAGCAGGGATTCATTACGATATTGGGAGGCCCTAGGCCTAAACACCTTTTGGAGCACCTTTGTAGTCAGTCCTTACAATTTTAGTAATTAACCAAAACAATTTTAGGCATATATTTAGCATTTAACACCCCAGAGACCCCCGTACCTTCCAATTTGCTTGGATTAACCGGTTTTGTATGGGTCTCTGGGACATTTATTTAAAAAACAAAAGTACATATTTTGAACAAAAATTTTGAGTAAATTTCGACATACAACAGATTCTTGACATAAACATGACATAGAAATATAAACATTCAAATACACATATGACATACAATTTAAAAATAAAAATAACTTATACGTGTGAAAAATAAAGATAAATTTAAATGGAAAAAGAGAAGAAAAATAAAAGGGGGGGGGGGAGCAAGTCACGTATATAATGGATTTCATTAGATGCCTTGAAAGAGGAATCCTTCATTTGAAAGCTTTAAAAACAGTTCATACATTAAAGAGCGAATGGTATTTTTTTTAGGCATATAGGAATCCCTAAAAAGCAGGAGCCCTAGGCCCCCATGGCCTATTCAGTAATCAGCCTCTGATTTCAAGTCATCAATTTTATAATTACACATTGAAAATTACTTTTATAACAAATTTTTTCATAATGTATCTCTTTGGTTGAAATATATTTGCTAATTATGAGAGTGACAAAAAAAGTAACATTGGAAAATATGAAATCAACAAGTACTGTTTTAAAACGTATACACAAGTAAATATGCTGTTAATAGAAAGGATAGAATAACTTTTAAAGATTCTTACTTTTTTATACACAACAGAAATAATGCAGGAACGTATGCGCATTGCAACCACATAAATTCGATACTCATACTGACTATTTAGAAAAGATTCAAGCATCGCTGCAAAAAACATACCCGCAGCGTAACACAATCCTTTCCAAAATGGTTCATTGCTTCCAACAAATGCAATAAGCAAACTAGAAAGAAAGAAATATCAATAAAAATTAACATCAAAGTAAATTGTTACGGCAACGAATGGTGAGAAATAAAATTCCTATTTTGGGCTTTTTTGTCTGTTTAATGCAAGTGCCATAAATTACGGATGAATTGCAATTTGTATTAAGTGTAACTGGAAGAGCATTGTATTTTTAATTTTGTATCAGCAGTACTAAACACACATTAAAACTTGAATAAAAGCAAAAAACGACGTTTTAAAAGCACAAGTAGATAAAATTTTTTAAAAGACGCATACATGTTTCGAAGGCCCTAGCCTCCTTCGTCAGTGGCAAGCAAGAAATGGTTGCATTTCTTGCGTGGTTGTTTTTTGCTTTTATTCATCTTCTGCACAAAGTGAATTGATTTTAACATTAAAACTTGCTTTGTTGCCAACACGAAAAAAAAAAAAACACTTATTGAGTAAATTACATGTTATTTCTCTGAAGATAATTTAGTCAGTGAAGGGAAGAAAATTTTCTAGCATTAATTTTCAAATTGAAATTTCAAACAAATAATGATCAACAGAAATAGTGTGGTACAACTTTTTACACCTTATAAGAATCAACAAAATAAGAAGCTTGAAACAAAGCAAATTTTTTTCCAGGTTCTAAACTTTCAAAGTTCTATCACAACTAAAACTGACTGCTAATTATTAAGCAATAAATAATGTTTGTAACCAAAAGTGATTGAATGCTTCATGAAACTCAATTTAAATTTAAGAAGCAATAATGCCATAAAATGTTAGAATACTTATACTGCTGTGGAAAGGTAAAAGAGCAATATTTAAAATTTTACATTTCTATTTTTTTTCTTTTTTCTCAAATTGTCATTCATTGTTTTTAGCTTAGTTATAGAAGTTTCCTTTTTTGTCTTCCACTAAAAATACAGCAAAAAACATTTAAAAAAATCCTATCAAATTCTAACATTTCACTACTGTTAGTGGGGAATTCCACCCCCTCCCCCCCGAAATACATTTCTTCAAATATTTCGAAAACTCATTTCTGCAGATGTTGCACTTTACCCCTTACAGCAGCGGTTCCCAACCGGTGGTTCGCGAACCCCCAGGGGTTCGCGAGGTGCCTGAAGGGGGTTCGCCAAATTTATATTGTAATGGCGGACTTTTAAATATTTTTGTAAAAAATAAAGAAATATTCAATTTACATTCATAGTTATTGCTCTTTTAAAATTTGAAAACAAGTCGAATTTTTCCATCTCTATCAGGCTCAAAAAAAAAAAAAAAAAAAGAGTCTAAAAATATTTCAATGGTTTAAATTACCTTGATAAAATACAATTTTCTTTTTCCTTTTAAAACACGACAAAAAGAAATATCCCTGTGACTAAATGTTCAAGCGGGGGCATACAGAATCGTTGAATTAGCTGTGGCGTTGGTAGCGACAGCCTTGAAAAGGCGCCATCAAGAGGTTTCATGAAGAATATGAATTCGCAAGTTAAAAAAAAAAGAAAAAGAAAGAAAGAATAGTCAAGCAATACAAAATTGGCGGATCTTGAACCTTGTGGATTATATGACAGCAAAAGGCTCCAAATTGGACATTTATTACTGGATTTACTCAGTTCTCTTTTTTAGTAAATATATAAGTTTTTAAGATAAGAGTCACATCAATAGACTCATGTACAGAAAGGATTTTCCTCATACACATATCTGAAAAATAAATACCGAAATAGACTAAATGCAGAGCCTGACTTGAGACTGAGACTTTCAGACATCGAACCCAACTATCAACTTCTTTGTTCCCTAAACAGTCACTAATATCCCATTAAGTTTTTTTCTTCAAAATCAAGGTATGTTTTAAGAACTAATTTATTATTTTGAATAACTTGTTTATTATTTTTCTTGTATCTGCAGTTTCAATGTATTAATGTCTCTATTAATCGGTGTTTAAAATAATATTTTTGCATATTGCAATCAACTGCTATGAAAAGGAAAAGCAAATTTAGTGTTTTTTTTTTTATTGTATTCTTACATGTTACTTATTTTAAGACCAGGGGGTTCGCGAATTTTTTCCGATGTTACAAGGGGTTCGCAAAGCGAAAAAGGTTGGGAACCGCTGCCTTACAGCATTATTGGGCTAAGTACAGCAAAAAGTAAAAAAAATTACATGTTTTTTTATTTTACTTCATTTTCTATTTATGAACATGCAAAAATTCAAAATAAGAAAAAAACATACAAAGATTCAAACACATTAAAAGACTCACTCCAGTATCATTGGATTAACAAAAGTAATGGTACTAGCTCCTAATTTTAACATCCCAGCAATGAACAGCTCGCAACCAAAGCTTTTCAGAATAGGCTTCAATATACTCAGCTTAGAAATGTCTTTTTCAATGTCACTTGGAGATATAACAACTTCAACAGAGTCCGGGTGCAGTGCTGAATCTTTCCTAGAATATCTCCTAGACAGCTGAGTTTTAAGTTTGTGACGATGACTAAAATTAAAAAAAAAGTAAATAGATGAATAAGAGTGAAATCCAAAAATAGTTATGTTTCTTGTTTACATAAATGTATATGCAGTCCTTACCTGCTTAAAGTATTTACTAGAGGCTGCCAATATTTTTCAAACAAGGCTTGAAGGTACTCGGACTGGTTAACTTCACTTAATTCCCACATGTCTGATGATGCTAGAGGTTTCTTATACCCTAATATAGCTAATCTAAAAAGTAAATCCAAATCAAAATACATGAAAAAACATTTGCTCGTAGAAGCTTTTTTCAAGAAGTACATATAAAAAGTAAAATTAAATAAAAGTTAGAAATTTTACAAAAAAGTCAGATAGATGGACAAGGAATAAAAAATTTAAAGGGATAGTATGCAAATATATTTTCTGAATGCTGTTTCTGAGTGCAACTTTTAAAGCAACTTATAAGTATCATTTAAAGTTAATGACATTTTTCACACTAGAATTTCAGAACAATGACAAGAAAAGTTATTTTAAAAAATGAAATTTTAATGTAACTGCAGAATAGTTTAATGGAGACTTTTCTTCACATTCAGATGGGTTTGAAGAATATTCATTTACTGTTTTCATCATATATTATATGCAAAATTATAAGATGGAAAATTAAAAACAAACAAAAAAATAAAAATTCAAAGCCCATGAAAGAACAAAACTTACTGATTAAACCACCAAAACGTAATCTTTGACAGAAAAGAAGCTCTTTCCTCAGGACTTTCTCGCTACAATAGTAAAAATGGACAATTAGGCTAGAATTAAGTTTTTAAATTGTTAAAATGTACTCGTCTATGATTATATCGATCATCTTTTATACAAACATAATTAAAGAAATTAAAAGTCAGAGGTAAAATAATCTTCTAAGAATCATTAGGGTGTCCTGATGCATAAGTGGTTTGCTACTTATAGTTTGAGAAATATTCTCTAATAGTCATGCATAATATGTGGCCAAGTTAACAAATTTAATGCTTAACCAGAAAGTTCTTGGTTCTGGTTCTAACTAAGGTTGTGTCCAGTTCAACATGGAAGGGAAGAGGGGTAGGCCAAGCTCGTCGTTTTGGCAATCAGTGACAGTTGACTGCCTCCTTGCTTGCCAAAATGACAAACCTTCCAAGACATAGATAACAATATAAATATGCCTTTGCACTTTTTTTTTTGTTCTGTCCTATAAAATTCAAATATATGCCCTTTGCACACCCCCACCTCCCGAAAGATTTCGACGAACCTGGGGGAGGCACTTTTTTGAATTTTAAACTTTTTTATGGAACATGGACACAGGGTTTTCAACTCGATTCTGCAAAATAAAGAATTTTTTTTGTGAAGAATAAGTGGAAAAGGAAGTCTTTTTTGGCATTGTATTATCTCGAGTTACCTTCGTAGCAATATTGGGGTAGCAACCCAATTCTTAACTAAACAGGAGCTTTTTCTATCTCAATGAGCTCCCAAAGAAGAAATATACACTTTCAAAATTAATCACAAAGAACATATCAATAAAGTTAGAAATTGAGAAACTATCAAATAATCATCTTTGTTTATTTATTTATTTCTGAGTGTTTTATTTTTGAACAGGGGGCAGTTTCTCTTTTTTCCTCCTCTGGATACACTGATGGTCTTAGCTTTGTACTTCTTACTAAGTAAAATGAAGACAGCTGGCGGTTATTTTTAATCATTCATCCAGGTCGCTAATAGGAATTTTCCTGCTTTATATCCAATTCGACACAAAAATTAGGGACAGTCACCCATAGAACTCTTCAGAACTCAGGTTTCTCTCAAAAGCTCTGTATCAAAATGCAGATTATCTGGAGCCTGTCGAAGTTTTTGCATTTACAAAACATAAACAAATAAATAATTTGTACATTTTGATGACCAGAAAGAAATATGTGCAAAGCAACCTATGATTTGAATAAAGAAAGAAAAACGAACCATAAAATTCTCAGCTTAAATTTTCCAAAGTGCCTATTTTTGGAAAATGTTGATATACTGATCACACAAATGTTTAAATTGTGTTAAAAAGTGCTAGTACTTTTAAAAAACTTATTCAAATTTATTTCATCTACATAAGGATTTAAATAAAAAAAAAAAATTGGGAAAACATAAGGATTATTTAAAAACACAAAAAAAAATGAATTTCTCCAATATAAATCTCTCGTTTTACAACTAAAAAAAATTATTTGATTGGTTTTTCCAAGTATAGCTACTTTATAAAAGTTTTTTTCTTTCTTTTTTTTCTGAAGGCATACTTAAAAAATAGAAGAAAAATAAAGACTCAAAAAGGTTCCTTCTTAAAATATTATAAGAATGCTTAGATAAAAAAAATTTTATGAAAATGTTTTTGCTGCATGTGATTTCCTTCTTTTTTTAAAATAAGATTTCTGTAACAATACAAAAATTACATTTCCATAAAGAAAAATACATATACAAAATAACATCAAACATACTTTAGGAATATCATCAGGATTGACTCTTCTATCTGAGAAACAGTTCAAGAAGAACTGAATAAAGGACAATGTAAAATAAAGAACTATTGTTGAGTACTGATAATTTTCATATTCTTCATCATAAGAAAAAGCCTAAAAATAGAATTATCAGGAAAGTATTTATAAGCAATTCATGAAAACATAATAAACATTTTTGTAAAAGAAAGTATGTATCAGATACAAATTGAGGTGTTAATCTGTTTTGCAACTTAAGTAAACGAACCCTCAATACTTGCTATAAATTAAACTACCGGTTTAACATTCTTCAAGAATTCTACATTTTTATAAACTTGAAATTTGAAAAAAAGGAATTGAATTCACATATTACAATTATTTCGCAAACAAAAATAACAATAAAAATATTTAAATGATTTTGCCGGCAGGGATTTTTGATTTAAGGAGCCAGGGTCTGAGCAATAATCAGGCCCTGTCCATAATTTTATGTCACTGCATATTATCTTGAATGCTTATTCAACATTTCAAAGTACACAATAAGAGCAAATTGGGGCTTAATTGAATTGTTCATTTTTCCTTGCCAGTTCATTAATTTATTTTCTGATAAATTATTATTATTATTATCATTATTGTTTTCTTTTTAATCTAGGGAAAAATTCAGAGTAGAAATGTAGTTATTATTATATTATTACTTTACGCTATTAATATCTACTTATTACAATTATAAGTTATTATTTTTTTTTATTCTGTCAATTCCAAAATATCTGCATTCAAGCTGAAACAGCTAAATATTTATCGAAAAAAAAAAAAAAAAAACCTATAAATGGAAAGAAATGAACACAAGGATAACATGACAAGTAGCAATATGCAATGTTTTGAAAATAGCATGCAGTCTTAATTTGGTAAATTTGTTTAGAAAATAACCATGAACAGAACAATTAACTTAAGAGGGTTTTTTTTTTTTTTGCAAACACTAACCACTGCAAAAATTAATAACACAATCAACATTTATGAAATTGAGTGCCCTAAAAATAAAAGTCATGAAAATGAAAGATTTTCATTTTATAGATGGAATAGTAAGTTAAGTGTCAATTTTGAAGAATAAAACACATTAAGTTATTTTTAAGCATACATGTAAATTAAAAAAATAGTGAAAAGTGTAGAAAAATTAACATTCAGAAGGTAAGTAGCAGCTTATAGACAAAAAAAGTAGTTACTACTAGCTCGTTACAAAATCATCAAACACAAAAATATTATAGTTCAAATATCATAATTTACCAAAAATAGAAAACATACTGAATTGAAAGTCTTTTGCAGTGCAGTATAAAACGATGCACCAGTTCCTAGAGATAAGAAAAACCAGAATAGGAAGAAAATGCCAGAAGTAATAATCCCCTTCTTTCTCATCAGTATAAGAGAAATTGCATAAGCCATCTAAAAATAAAAAAATTATTAAAGCTTAGCAGTAAATAGTGTAAGAATAATACAAATACAAATGTGACGACCAGCAGCAGGCCCTGGCCCCAACTAGACAGTTCCTAGTCAATTTATCGACCCCAATGAAGATCAATGGCACTCTTAAAGCTATCAACTGCCTTATTCTTCACAGCTTCTTCTGGTAGGTGGTACCAGGTTCCCTAAATCCTCTCTAAAGAAGTAATTTTTCCTAATCTCCGGGTTAGCCTGCGATTTGAATAGCTTAAAACAATGATCCCTTGTCCTAGTTCCCATACAAAAATTTAACACATAAACATAATTCATTTTGATAAATATTAACAACTGAATCATGTCCCTTCTGATTCTCCTTTACTAAAGACAGGCCCTTCATTTAGGGGAGTAGGGGGGGGGGACAAAAAAAGGTTAAAAAAAAAAATCACCAATTTTGTTTTATAGGTTTTAGTTATGCTCAATGGATTATTTAAAAAAATCAATTGTTTGATCACTGGAGTGTCTTTCTTTTTAAACCCTATTTTAAAGTCTCCCCCTTAAAATGTTTTATTTATGAAATTCAGGTTTATATGTGTGACCTGATAATACCAGCAAAAGCAGCTCAATGCATTTTTGTTTTACTCTGTAAGTTATTCTGAACATTTAAAAAAAAAAAGCTTTCAGATTTAATGAAAATAACCAGTTAAAAAATTTTTTGCTCAAACCATGTCATAAATGTAATAGCTCTTAGAAAAATATATATATATTTTTTGAAAACAAAATAAAACATTGAAAAAAACTGAAACCTCAGCAATGCTAAATATATGAAAATAGAATTTTAGAAGGTTAATAAAATAGCTACGGGAACAAATAGAAAGAAAGTTTTGATTGTCAACTTAAACTGCGTGTATTATAAACCTTGCCCATCTTAATCCATAAAATAAATCTATACAAAATCATAGGATAAAGCAGAAAAACAAAATATTTTTTCTTGCATATTACAAGGGTTGGTATACTTATTTCATGAAATTAATTCTTATACATAAAGGATTTAAATTGATAAAATATAAGCATAAATCATACATGAAACAATGGTCAGTTCTTTCTTTATCAAAATAAAATATGTATAAAAATGGAATAGTATGATAGAAATATGCTTTTTTCCCTTTCTTTTTTATTTTTGAAAAATTGAATATGAAAATTTAAAATATAAGAATAACATTGTTAATTTCCCTACATAACATTTCAAAAATATACTTTGTAATCTTTGCAATTGTGCAAATCACAAAACTAAGTTTTTTCTGTACGTACAGATTATAATGCAGAAATTTTTAGAAGATAGGTCTCTTTCTTTTTCTTTTCAAAAATTTTAGCAGATTTGAAAAATAAGTGTTTATTATATTTGGTACATGTAGTAAATATCTAGTTCTGAAATGCACTTTCTGGTTTGTTAGGATATGTTAGGAAATTTAATTCTCACAACTTAATCCATTTCGTTTTTTCAAATAAGGGTTTTAAGAATGATAACAGTCAATTTTTCTCTTGGTGCCTATGCAGATAAAAGTCTAGATTTATCTAAATATAATTATATTTTTTGTATTGGAATACCTTTAAATATTAACATTTCTCAAAGAGTTTTCCCATATGGTTTGTTGGGGCTAATTTTGGTAAATGTAGACAATAAGTACAATAAAAAATTATGATACATTTCCATGCTGAATCATTTCAATTTATTTTTTCACCTTATTTATATGGAAGAGCTTTATGAAATACTTTTTTAAAAGCTTAAATATAGAGTTCTGATCTTTAAGAACAACATACATTCTTCTTTGGTTTTCCTTTTAGTAATTTTTTGGCAGAATATGGCCGAATATTTTTGAAGTTTGAACTAATGTCACTATTTTCAAAAAAAATTCTCCAAATTATTTTTTTAAATCTTTAGTAATGTACATTGAGCTCATAATCATACAAAAGTATACTTTAAATGCAACCTGTGTTTTGTCTATTAACAAAAACAAGGTAACTATTCG
Source organism: Uloborus plumipes (assembly GCA_038373865.1). Lineage (NCBI taxonomy): Eukaryota > Metazoa > Arthropoda > Arachnida > Araneae > Uloboridae > Uloborus > Uloborus plumipes. The sequence goes on from JAXGGA010008734.1 coordinate 54,600, forward strand.
GCATTGAGTTTGGACGAATATTCGGCCAAATCACTATTCGTTGCATACCTAATGCAAACCTATGGTGCCACCCCTCCCCCCATATAAAAGATTAAAGTTTAAAATTCAATCTTGTGTTTTCCTGTGAAGTACATAAGAGAAATTTTTAGAGGTGTTTCCTTTTAAAATCTTTTAACAGATTTTCATCTTTTCTTTCGGGTCGCAAATTGTAGACATACAGGCCGCATGTTATACACACTCCTAATTTATGACATGAGAAGTAGAAAACAAAATGAAAAAGAATGCATGACACTCGCAACATTTTAGATAAAGTGCTACAAATTATAGAAGTTACTAAATTATGCTTGTTTAATATATGACTAGTATATCAAAATTGCACTCAAAAGTTGCAAACAGATAAGGAAATTCTCAAAGCTTGTCGCAAAGAGTTATGAAACCTTGCCACTGGGAGTGAATTACAAAGATTTAAGATACACGTGAAGATAAATTTATAAAATACATACCGAAGTGATGAAAATCAAAAATGGTGTATAATATTCTACTGGTGGGACCTTATTCGTTCTGAATAAAACCATTTGATA
>JAXGGA010008735.1:0-55177 GCA_038373865.1 Uloborus plumipes
ACAATTTTATTTGCTGTTGTGTAGATAACAGAGTGTATATTTCATAAATCAGCTAAAACCAAAAACTATTTCAATTTTGTTTTGTATTGCAAGTATGCAATATTTTCAGTATGACACAATTTACATGAAGTACCATCCCATCCCCTTTTTTCTCCATACTTTCTTAAGACAAAAAAAAAAAACACTTAAATCTTCTTTTTCCATAGTTTTGTTAATATATCATTTATTTGTCAATCATATTCTAAGGTTGAAAAATAGCAGCCTAAGAAATGCAGTTGTATTAATTCATAACTTAAAAATTCATAACAAAAAACTTTTGATATTTCAATCTAAATATTCTATTTTGGGGTTTCAGTTTGCATGTTTGTTCAGTAAATTATAACTTCTTTGAGATGTAGGGCATAATATGTGATTAAGGAGCTGAATGATAATTTACAAGCAATGTCTTATACTTTTAATGGAATGATGTGAAGCATAAAAAAGCATCTGAATTTTATATTATGTTTCTTTGAGTTTGATGATATTGCCACTAATACAAAAAACACTTGTTCATAATTTAATTGTGATTGTGAAATTTCTAAATACTTATTATTTCTCACGCACAGTGTACAAGATACAAATTAATCTTAAAATATATGCATTAAGTTTTCTTAGTGATTTTTAAGATAATTTAATTTTAACGTTCAACTTGGAGTTTTTAACTAAAAGGACTATAAAATTATTTTTAAAAACTATTGTTTTTATAATTTGTTTTATTTAACTGCTAAATTATTAAAAATGTGAAAATAATAAGTTCTGTATTTTTTAATTATATATTTCATATATACTTATATTTGTATTGCAATTTCAGGACAATGGTTTAAATGCTCAATAAGGTATTAATTTCAAAAATTGGCATGGTTGCATTCTTTTTTTTTTTTTTGAATCTTAGATTTTGTTTGAAGTGTGAAATCTTTTTTTAATGAAATCATTTTGCATTTATTTCCTTTTCTACTAGGTTTGTTTTCTGAAATTTAATTCTGTGTGGTGACTATTAATTAATAATTTGAGAGTTGTTGATTTGTTTTCCTACAATATGTTTTAAACAATACTGATCTTTATTATTAAGTTTTTCTAATATTACTTATTTTCTTTTTAACATTTTCTGCCCTGCTAATCTTCATTATAACGGGTGAGTGCATTTCAGTAATTCATTTTTTATTACCTATGCACACTGGTGGTGGATATGTTATTTGGTATACAGCACTGTGTGTCGTCTGCATGCAAGCATCTGCATGAGCATGATACTATTACTTTCTTAATTTTTGCTATGCAAATTGTTTAGAGATTAAAAATTTACTTTGAAGGCAAAATATCATGCCTAACTTTTGCTGAAATTATAATTCGTTGAAATGCAATTTTATTTTTTAACGAACTGTTAAATATAATTGCTAGCATACAATTTTACCGGATTTTTCGCTATCGTTATATTTTTTGTAGGAATTTTTGTGAAGTCAACTAAATAATATGGGTTGACTTTTAACGGCATTGACAACTTCAGAAAAAATTATAACATTTTTGCTACTGGTAATGTACACAGTTTTCTAACTTGAATTCACATAGCTGATTTTGGAATGTAAGAAATGATTTGAGTTCTGTTCAAATGTATGTAAAGGTGAGGTATTATTGAATATTCCGTAGCATTATTCTTAACATGGGAAGGATGTAACTGACAGAATAAATAGTTTCAGATTTTGAAACTATATTTATCTTTCTTGAAAATACAATAATTTTTTTTTGGGGGGGGGGTGAGCTGATGACTAATCAAATCGTTCTGATCTTCCTACCTGTGGCTTCCTCAAAATTTTGGAAGTGCGAATCTCAGTTTCTTTCAAATCAGAAGAGCTTTTCTGAAAACAAATTCATGTTTTAAAATGTCACTATAATTACTATTTTATTTCTAGAACAATTCCAAGGGAGGAAATATCTTTTTATCCATGAAAATGATTTTAAATTTGATAAAAACCGTTAAACTCTCCCAAGATTTGCATGGTTTGGTATAATTCTGTTTTAAATTAAAATTAAAATGTTTGGTAATTCAGCAGTTTCACATTCAGGTCTAAAGCATACAGAGATCTATCTTTCAAGTATTTGGAAATCTTTTAAAGTTAAACTCCCAACCAATTATTTGTGTTTGGTTTAGTGGAAAATCTACTGTACTTAATTTGGAAGACTGCAAAATATTTAGCATGCTGCACAGAGCTTTGCAAAACATCCGCTGACTTCTGTAGTATTAGGTAAGCAAGATAATGATTCACTGTTGGCTAAAAAATTGATGCTGAGAAAAGCTCTATCCGAAATTAAGAAAATATTTTTCTATAAAAAAAAACAAAAGCAGATGTCTTTTTCTTTTCCTTAAAAAAATTGTTAATTCCAAATGTTATTTTTGTTTCGTTTTTTATGATTTCTTCATCCTAAGTACTTTTTTTATGTGTTTTAACTTACAAGACACAAATTTTTACTGTATTGTACATATTCACACTGTTAGTATGACGTTTTAGGGGCCAATACAAGTGGATTTTTAAGCAAGCAAATAGGTATAATTTCTCTCTGTTTGTTAGCGGTTTTGCTGGTTTTTCATCCGGGTGTGCTATTTGCAGCATCCATGCCATGTAATTTTGTGAATAATGCTGATCACAATCCTTTCACGAGGTCTTTAGCTAATAAAGATAAATTTCTATCAGAAATGCCAACGGTTCTTTATGAATTATTTGTAGATATTATGTGCCTTTTGGAAATATTAGTTGAAAATATCTGTAGTTCATTTTACTATTGTATTTAAATTTTTCTTCTCATTCAAAAAAATATTTTGCATGATATTTATTGCTTTTATTGAAATCTTAATTTCCGAATTTGTACTTATGAATGATATTTATTATTTTTTGTACTTCTAATTATTTCTGAATAATTTTATTACTTATTTATCTGTATATTTTTTATGCTTCTCAATGGCCCTTTTGATATGGAGAATGGTTTACTTCTCTGTAGTTGACCTTTTTTTGCATGACTTACCTGTGCTGCTTCTTTTTCTTCATCTTTACTTTTCTGCTCATTTATTAGAAGCAACTTTTGCATGCTAGGGTGTTCTGGGCACAAGGGCAAATTTCTGCCATTGATCTCATTGATGTGAGTATGTATTAAAGTTGAGTATTAATCGTGTATTCAATTTAGGAATTAATTAAGCTTAAAAAGAAGCATTTAGCAAAAATTAAAGAACTTATAATTGACAATTTCTTAGATATTTTCTCTTACATTTTGAAACAATACTACTAATTAGTCCATAAATAGATTTTGTATTTAAATTTAAACTTTTGACTTGTATGTTTTACTGGTAGTTAATATGTATTCAGGTGTATAAACAACTTGTGATGATAACAAATAAAAATCTAAAGTTTTAAATTTGTTTGCTTCAGCTGACATTTCAGTCTTGTGTCCTGCAAACAATTTAAAAAGCAAATAAAGTTGTCATTTACTACCTGTATTTATTTTTGTTCCTCATTAATCCATAAAAAATCATAACCCTAGCCAATTTTTGTACTTATTTATTTCTTTTAAATTCATTAATTATAATTACAATCATATTGGCACTAGCCTTTTTCTTTTTCAATTACAACACACACACTCATATATATATATATATATATAGAGAGAGAGAGAGAGAGATAGAGATATATATATATATATATATAGATATATATATATTACGCATTAAGTTCAATTGAATTGAAAACTAAAACTTGTTAAGTAAAAAAAAAGGTTTAAAAAAACCCACTCATTTATGATTTTTCTTTATGAAAATTTAAAAATTTATTTTTTTTAGAATTTACACCACTGCTTGTATTTTTCGTCAAAATGGGCGTCTCTCATTGTGCTGTTTTTACGTTTTTACGTAATTTTCAGTGTTATGATTTTAAAACCCTTTCCTATCCCAAATAAACATATTCATTTTTGTCAAAATTTTGTAGTGATAAGAAAAGAAATATTTTGTTTAACACAAATACGAACATCGGAACAAATGTGTGCTACAGTGTATTTCAGAGAAAAAAATATCTTAATTCCAGCTAATTATTATTAAAAAGGTTATTATTTGAATCTGTTACTGTAAATTTCATAAGAATGCTAAATAGTAAGCAATTAAATACTTCCAGTATAATTTAACTATGTAATATTATTATTTGATTTTTACTTTTTTATTCTTTGAATCTTCAGTATAGTTTAAATTGTTAATAGGACTTAAAAATAATTTTACTTATTTCTAATTAATTTCATCATTATATTCATTTATTCATTAGAGATTCAGAAAACAAGGATGTGAAACTAAAAGGTTATATATTTATTCTAATAACCATTTTATGTAACAAGGTTCTTTTTCCTACTAATTTGTAATTGTTGGTGTGAAAAGAGTAGTTGATATAACTCTTTCCCTTTTACTACGCTCATTTTTTTAATATATATTTGCTCACATTCTTTGGAAACATTTTACTCAAATTAGCTCTTTGCTGTAAAATTTCTTTATCCTGATAGTTTTTCTTATTTTTTGTGAATTCATACTTATTTATAATTTTATTTGTTTTAAGACTCATCAGCCTGTGTTTGTCCGTCTGCTTCAAGGTGCATTTAGATTATCAAATTGTGCTTGGTTGAGCATCCAGCAAAGGATGAACGTAGAAAGTTGCATCAAAACTTTGTCTGATATAGGTAAATATTTATCTTTGTATCGTTAAATACTTCTACTTTTAAATAACATATCACTCAATAAGATTCCTGCTTGACTCATAGATAATAAAACTCTTGACAGATCCATTTGTCTTCTGGATTGTATTAAACTTCAAACATTGCTTTTCAAATTTTCATTTCCCATGAAATTTTGCTGCAGATAATTTGAAGTTATACTTTTAAAGTTTTATCGCCCTACCACCCTAATAATTTGTGTGTGCGTGTATGTCTTTTTTAGGGGTATGTTTGTGTTAGTGAATGAACGCCTCCCATTGAATGAACACTTCATACTTTTTATAAAAAATAAAGTTGTCATTCCGTCTATACATTCACAGAAAGAAAACTGCAAGAAAATGCTGTGCTTATCCTAGTTAATGTGTTCATTCACTGGGTCTGGGACCTTTTTTCATTTCAACACCCCAACAAATCTGATACATAACCTTGAAAGTTCTCTCAATTTTTTAAACTAAATTACATACATAATCTAAAATATGTTTTCTATTATGTGGTAAATGCCACAATTTTTAATGATGCTATGAAATTTTGAAAATGAATTTGCATGTCAGTGTACATTAGGGTGGTCCTTAGCATATGGTCAAAAAATTAATTTCATATTTTCATAAGTCTTACCCCCTATTTTTTTTCCTTTGGGGTTAGTAAGTAAGTAGTAAAAATTATTTTAAAATATTTCAATAATAACACGTGCCTCAAAGGGGATGAAAAATGAAAAAATACAGCGAAATTAGTAAATTTTCAAAACATCTTTTAATAACTCTATTTTAAGTATAAGTAATATTTTGTAAAAAAATAAGATAAGAAGGACATGAATTGCTAAACTCCAAATCAAATTTCTGTAATGTTAAGCTGTAATAATACTAGTTCAATAGCTTTTTGTCAGTAAATGCTTTGAACACGATGGGAAACGGCTACGATAATCTTTAACAATTTGCAGTAGGTATTGCTTTTGCTCCTCATTGTGTGTTATAATATTATTGTATTCTTCCATAACTTTACACCTCTTTCTGCAGTATCATTAGCAACTGCTAAGTTATTGACTACTGTTAGACCAAGTTGATAATCATGAAGAGTACTCCAGGTGGACGGGTCATGAGCAATAAAGTCAAAGGGTATTTTAAACCGCTTAAAAAACTTGGATGTTCTTTTTGATACAAAGCTATGGAGGTTTTTGTTTGTAAACTCAATCAATTCCTCCGAATTCAACTGCAGGCGCTTGTAGTTACAATTAATTGATTCTTTTTCTTTAAATGCTTCTGCCATTTTCTGATCAACAGGAACATTATCATCAAAAAATGCCAAAGCAACTGATTCTTCAGTAAGATACCATAAATGTCTGCAAAATTTTTCTGTAGTTACTTCGGAAATTGTTTTACTTGTTTCTTTGTAAAAATAAAGATCTTTCAAAAACATCAAATCCTGATATGGGGCTTTACAGGCTAACGAAGCGTTGTACCATGCTTTAATGTACATCTTTATGATAAATATGCAAACATCTCTTATTCCTTGGTATTCCTTTTGATTCAGTGGAAATTCATTTCGAAACAAATATTTTTAAATAATAAATAGCTTTCCCATCCACCTGGCATGGTGAAAAGCACCAGGTAATCGAAATAAAATGTTATCCCCTTCATGTCCGCCTAAAAATATAATAACTAAATGCAACAGCTCTTTGTAGTCATCTCTCGGTTTTGGTATACAAAACTGCTCTTTAGCTAAAAGTAGCACGATCTCTTTATCCTTACCAATACTGTTTGCAACGAATTCATCATCAATTCCAGCAGTATGTTTAGAAGTGTCCATAGTGGTCCAAGCTTGTTGGAAGCGTTTAAATAGTCCTGGTTCTGGTCCAGACGACGTACTGATGCATGCTTCATAAGCAGACTTTAAGACTAATTCATATATATGGTGTCTGCAAGGTAGATATAATAGATCTGTTTCCAATTTTCGTTCTAATAAAACACAAGCTCCTTTTGCTACTCCTGTATTTGCCGCTGTGGTATCACAACATAAGGCTTCTACTGAAGCCAAAAGTTTACTTTCTGCAAGCAAGCTGTAAACAGCTGATGCCATCTCGTCTCCACTCCCAGAAAGCAATTTAGGGACACCTAGAAGATACTCTTGTCCTTGTGCGGAAATGATTACTGGGAGCCTATCTACTTTCTGGTTTCCAGTTATTTCTGGGAGTAGCTTTCCATCCCAGTGAACTGTTGCAAACTCTAACTGTAACGTTTGAAGCTCATTTTTGATCACTGAAGCACGTTCAGCACGAAGCATTTGACGACATCGTCGTATCTAGGTTCGATTTATTACTAAATCTTTGGTATCGTGTCCCAAAGCTTCTGCAGTTGCAATTAAGATATGGACATCTCTGTCGCTTAACTTGCATTTATCAAGAACTGCTACCAATTTCGTGTTAATAAAATTAATAGTTCCACGTTTACATTTTTTGGATGGACCTGGCTCATCAGATGAACACAACATATGCTCACTGCCAGTTTCATTTTCAGATGAACTATTCTTTTCAGGTGAAACAGTCACTAAAAAAGAATCATTTTATGAATTAGATGCAAAATGCTGAATGAAAAATGTGATAATGTAAAATAACTCCTACAGTGCACCATCTGCCGGTATTCTAAATCTCTTCATCTTCCCGGAAAGATAAAAATTTAATAATGTAGGGGTGTGGACGAAATTTAAGAAGAGCATGGAGAGCAGCTATGATTTTCCTTAAGATTTTATTTACATGAGGTAAAACTGGCAAAAATGTAGCAGAAATTTACAAGATTCAATGTTACGCATTTAATAATTTCATGTTTTAGAAAATGAGTGTTACTCTGTGTGTAATAGAACTTAATTAGAAGTTCCGACTGGTTTTTAAGTACAGCGATGCTTATATTTAACATAAAATCATTAGAGATAAAATAACTTAGTTAACATAATGCTAGTTAATCAAACAATGACATTAAATTAAAAAAAATCTAGTTCATTATGAACCTATAAAAATATATAATAAAAAGAATTGATTTTCCATTTACTTAATTTTTTTTTTTACTTACGTGACTCATCGATATCAAAGTCTATGTTATCCATTGTTTCCCTCACTTTCGTATCCTCTCTATTTTTCTCTCGTCTCAATTCTTCTGTAATTTGTCGTTTTAAAGCTCGTTGCTCTTTTTCATAAGTTTTTTTATCAACTCCTCCTAATGAACCAACTCTTCCTTTCTGTCTTTGAGAGATGAGAAATTGTCTATCTTCTTCAATTTTAATAACTTCTAAGGCATTAGAATGAGCAATATCAAATAGGTCTTCAAGTCTTGCTTTAAATTTCGTTCTTTTTGCATATGAACTTCGCTTTTTCTCTTACTGTTTTTATGGATTGCTCTCCATTCGTTATAAAGAGTTTCTAATTTAACAATGCAGTTCTGATGATCTCTAAGAGGTATTCGTGCCTTTTGCCAAAAAATCATAGTTTCTGAAATAACTAAACTATCACTTTCGCGGAGACTTAATTTTACGTGCCTCATATTATAGAAAAGGACTTGCAAGACCTGTCTATTGGAAGGCAGTTTGCAACCTAATATCTGATTAGTTTCAGTTCCAATCAAGTATACATACTTACGAAGACTCCAGTTTTGTGCCATTTTTAATTATCAAAATACTTGCACCCGCCTTGTTCGGAAGATAACGCAATATTGAGCGGGAAGCGCGAAAAGAAGTATTCCAACAAAAATGCTGACACGGCGTAAGCTATGCTGACTATCGGAAATCACGTGGGCAGACAAGTTATTTTAAATTATATTTTAGTGTATGTTAGATATTATTTACTTTATTCACTTTCATGAATTTTATTTATTTTTTCCCCTCTTAAAAAAGAGAAAAGTTACTGATTTTCATAAAAACTTCAACTTTTAAAGCTTTTGAGGCACCATTTAAAATTGTAGGAATGATTTAATTTTTTTTCTACATTAGTGTTAGACCAGAAGGAAAAAACTGAGGGGGTAAGACTTAGGAAAAAAAAAAGTTGAAAAATAAGGACCACCCTAGTGTACATTCATTGGTTCGCCTGCCCTATCAATTATCATTACATTTTAATGAAGTGAAGAAATATCTAATTTTGTCAAAGTTTCAATCACAACAAGCTCACTGTTATTCATTTTATATTACAGGGAAAAATAGAGGCATTGCTATTCCAGTTGATCTAGACACTCAAGTAGCTGCTATGTTTAATAAAAATGCCATGATCAGTAAACACACAAGAGCTTGGTTATCCGCTGCTCGAACTCCTCGACGAGTACCTTCATCTGCAAATGTGTTTAAAAATGATCGTAGCATTATTGAAGGATTGCAGGTAGTGTTGGCTTTTGAGAAAAATTTTGTTTAAAACAAAAAATTGTCCTAAATTTCATGCAAAATGTGATAGTGTGTAATTGCAGTCTGAAAAATATCTGAGAGTGTTTAATTTATCATGCTACAGAAGAGCACCAGAGCCTATCAGTACCAGCTTTAGTTTAAATGGACAAAAGCTTGTGTAGTTGGTGAAGCAACTTCAGAGATGCTTCTGACCAGTACTGTAGATGTAAAAAAATGTTTGGAAGAATTCATAGTTTTATTAGGTTGATAAGTCTCTTATCTCCAAAATGGATGTTTGAATTACATCAGGCTGTCATTTAGGGGGGCTCCCCCCCTTGCGGCTTTTAGAAATCAATGTACTTACATATTAGTGGGCGGGGTTTTTGTTGTTTTCCGATGAAATTGCATTGTGTTTACGTCCTTTGACCCCCCCCCCTTAAAAACTTGAAATGACGGCTCTGAATTAGATATGCCTATTTCAATTCAAAAAGCGGAACTTTATGTGTTGAAAAAAGGTGGTTTGAAACCTGTTAACTTTAAATCTGTAATATTTTTACTATAATGCACCAAATATTGCTTTCAAACAACAGAGCTCTCCCCTCCACTACCTCACTGCTTCTGACTGTGAAAACAATTAGTTTTAAAGTAGATAATTTATATTTTGAGTTTAATATTGCATTGTAGGTTTTGAAAATATTGTGTTTGTATAATTTTCCTTCATACTTTACCCAGGTTTGGATCAAGCTATGAAAACTCTGTTCGCTGACCCTTGTCACCCCATTCTCCATGCTTCTCCCAAGTCTTTATTTCATAACACATTGGTAGAGTTGTTTTGACTTAATCCTTAGTCACAAAACTGAGAGGATTTGTTTTTTCACATTTTCCAATTCATTTAATCAGTGTTCAGATAATCTATGACCTACTGCATATGGGCTTTTAGCATGACGTTTAACTTTACTAATAGGGTTCAACAAATATGTGTTTTTGCTCTTGGTGCTTAAAGTCACAAGATTTAAGTCAGCACTTTTGTTAAAAAGGTAACAATTGTAATAATGAATTGACTTTAAAAGAAAAAAAATCATACTTGGGACAGGAGTAGTATTTCTGCTTGAGATTCAAGTACATCTTTTAGATTGTCATATACTGTTAAACTCTTTAAAAATTTCTCACAATATTCAATTTATTTTAGTGCATGCTTACATTTTGCATGGAATTTAACATTGATTCTGATCAACTAATAGTTCTGCATACATTCTTCAACAAATATTTCTTTTTCACTCTTGCTTTAGTCAACAAGATTTATTTCAGTACTCTTATTTTGCTCAAAAGCTAACAGCCGTAATTATGATTTTTTTAAATTATTTTTTATTTTACATAGGACATAGTGTCTCTTTTGGAAGATCAATTGCACCCCTTAGTTCAATCAGAGTTATCAGTATTAGTGGATGTTCTTCATAGACCAGAACTTCTCTTTCCACCTGGGACTGAAGCTCGAAAGAAGTGTGAACATGGTGGATTCATATCAAAGTGAGAAGTTTGTTGTCGTTATTAGTGAATATAATTTTGATGCATTCTTTAGACCTTAGTATCTAAACATATTTTGCAACATATTATTAATGTTTATATGCTGAACATATTAATCATGCATTTTGTAAAATTCGTTTAAATTTTCATCCCAGAAAAGTTTTAATTTTGCTTGATGCTCTTTGCCTTCCATGTATGTTAGTGCCAACACTCTGTGGCTGTTTATTGTTTGCGCCATAAAAAGGACAATTGACCTTTTCCTTCTTTACTTATTGCCTGGGGTGTCGCGAGACTAAACGTTGTTCTGGAGTTTTTATACTATTAACATTTATTGTACTTATTTTTTAAGCTGTTAACTTGCAAAAAAAATAAGTCTAGCTTTTCTGAGGCATGCTTATAGTACTTAAACAAACAGTTAATAAACAAGACAAGTTATTTAGTTTAGCTTAGCTTTGTACTTTCTCAACCAAGCTTTCATGTGTAAACTGATATATTTTTCTTCCATTTCAGGCTCATAAGTCATACAGAAAGACTATTGGAGGAGAAAGAAGAAAAACTGTGTATTAAGGTGTTGCAAACTTTAAAAGAGATGATGTCTCTTGATCCAGACTATGGGGAAAAGGTGTGCATTTATTTTTTGGTTTCAATTTTATCATCAAAGTCGTTATTTAATGACCGTTCAAAAAAGGTCCAAAATTAATATCCCATGGAATGATTTTTAAAATATTGCACTGTCATAATACTCTGCATTGCTTTCTGTCAGCTTGAGAAAAAACAGTAGTATTTTCCAAGTTTCTGCCTTTTCGAACAAGAAATATTTTTTTTAAGAGCAATCTCACAAACACGTTAATACCCATTTGTTATTTTGGGACATTTAATTCAATCAATTTAGGAGTAAAATTTTCTGAGTGTGTTGTCCTGCAATAGCATGACTTCAACTGTGTATTAAAAATTATTTGTTTGCTGAAAATGCATTTGAACAGAAGATCTGACCAACTTTTTCCTAACCCTTCTATAAATTCTTCTTTTGCTGAAGTTGATTGATGAGAAACTAATATAATTGTTAATAAAATAAAAATAATATAAATAACAATTTATGTTCTCTTTAGTGGTCAATTAGTTTGAAATATATATATCTTCCCTTTTCTGATTAAAACATGTTCAAAAAATTACTAATAATAAATTGTTATGATTGGACATAAATAAAAAAAAAAAAAAATCCCCACTTCACTCTTAATTTTGATCTGTTTCTGCTTTGCTATTGTTCTCTCTATGCTCAAATTTTTGTGGAACCTTATCTTTTATTGTCGTATTTCTGCTAATGTTTGACTTTCTGCATAATCCTTTATTTCTCTCTATAACTCTGCTACTCAATTTAGACTGATGCCAAAGCTTTAACAAGGAAAGAAATTGAAGATCAGGCAAGGGTAAGGAAAAGTTTGCTATAACTTTTCATGTAGCATGAAATACGGATAGCACTTTTGCTAATGCTGTCTTTTAACTTAGTCTAGCAGCTCAGTTGTCTAACACTTGAAGGGTATTTTGTTTTGTGTGTTTTCATGTCCAGCAGCTTGAAATTGTTTACTTTTTTTGTAGTGAGTGTGTAGCAGTTTCACTGCTTTCTGTCCTGTGGCATTTTTTGTTTGTAGCTTTGTTTTAAACTTGATTATTTATAATTTGCTCCTGAAGTGAGCTGAATTTGTGTGTTTGTGTGTGCACTTTCTTGAAATTTATTCATTTGATTAAGAGTGTAACTGTGAGCAACGTTTTTTTAATTATTTTAATTGTTAGTTTTTAACATTTATAGTAAGTTTTTCCAGAATTATATCAAATAAATTTCATTTAAAACTGATATTTGATTGTAGTCCAACCAAATGAAAGTGATTTCTAAGTAATCTACTTTAGGTTGCTTTATATTTTTGTAATTTGAAATTGCATCATGAATTTGACAACCATGACTTCATTTTTTTTCTTGAGCTTTCCTTCCATATGCTCCAACTGTTGTCTTTTACTTTAAAAAAAACTACTCATTTTAGGTTAAAATTTAATTAATATGTCAAATTTATTTTAGGGTGAAGCTTTGCGTCAGACTTTACTCTTAAGGTACTTTGGAAAAGTTCAAAACAAAAGAGACAGCATCGTGAACGGTAAACAACCCATCAGTCCACCAGGTGCTTCAACGCCCATAACCCATGGCCCTGGAGGAGTTATACTCACGAGGGCAGAAATGACCCTTGCTGAGGTTCAGTGTCATCTGGATGAAGAAGGAGCTTCTAATTTAGTGGTTGAGCTCATCATGAAAAACCCAACGCATGCAATATTTCTTGAAAGTGTTGAGTTGGGGATTGCATTACTCGAAGGTGGAAATCCTGTTATTCAGGTAGGTTAGTTATCTACAAACACATGTAATTCCTTTGTGGGTTCACAAATCCAACATTTAATAAGTTTTTAATTTCAAAAACAAGTTTTTCACAAAATGAGTTTGGGAAACATTCTTTTGACAAATGCTGCAGTAGTTCTTAAAAACATTATTCTTAAAAAAAATATTCTTCACAAAAATTTTGTTGGGAAAATTTAGATCTCTTTACCAATGTATTATTCATTTGTGACACAAAAACGATCTCTTTTTATATTTTTTAAATGTTATATTGCTTTCACATTTTCATGTTGCTTTAATTCTATTCCTGATTTTCAGCCCATTCTCTTTCTTTGCACAAAAACGTGAATTGTGAAATTAATCTTATTTTATCAAAATTGATTGTATTTTTGCAGTATAATAATTTTTCATAGAAAATAGCTATCTTAAAAGCATTTTTAAATACTGTCACGCAAACAAGTAATTATGCAATTTTAAGTACAAATAATACTTATTGAACGGGGTAAAGTGTGGGTTTTGCTCTGAATGAATTCTTTTTAGAAATAAAATAGTCTAATATCACAGGTCTGCGATGAAAAAATTGTTGCATATTTAACTAGTGGTTTCAACAGTATTTAATAGGCTGATTACGGAAAAAATAGTGAACAAATTCTATCACCCTCAGATAATTCACAAATTTCATCATAAATTTTCTTATTTTTAGGGTCTTCAGATTCAATATGCGTAAGATTTTTCAATATTATAGCCTATATAAGTGTTAAATTTAGTTTGAATAATTGAGCTTTCAGGGTGAACATTTTATTAAACAATGTGAGCACGTTATTTGAAAAAAAAAAAAGTTTTATTTATTTATTTGAACAAGAATAAATATAAACTGGGAAAATCTATTTCCTACTGAAACAAGACAATTTTCAGTCAGTCTGATCCATACCCATTCCTACTGTCTACTAAGCGTCATTGTAAAGAATGTAGTGAGCCCTAACCTGGATTGTAGTCAGTGACTCAGTGTGGAGCTATAGCCATTGTGGTATACAGATCAAACAATTTCATGCTCTTTTGAAGAAATGGCTATTAGAGGATGTGTCAACTCTCCTAACTATTTCTGTGATATTTGTGGGTCTTACATGGTCGAGGAGCAACAAAGGAACATTTCTAATTTTGTTAAGAAGGTGTATTTTGCATACTTTGGTGTTAAACCAGGAGACCAAGATAAATCTTGGGCTACCCATACAGTGTGTTCTGTGTGTTTGGAAGAACTGAGACAATGGTTTCAAAGTAAGAAGAAATCATTTTGTTTTGGAGAGCCTGAAGATCAGTGACTGACTTATTTTTTTATCTTCTTCTGTGCAAAGTTTCAATTTGAAGAACAGGAAGGAAATTTCATATAAAACCAACATTGTTCGGTTATTCGCCCTGTTTTTCATGAACCTGACTTACCTATTCCTTCACAAAGATTTATAATAACTTTTCGACACATGTGTATCACTATTATGCTCATTTTAGCTAGGTATCTTTATATATTTCTGCTTTTAGTACTTTTTGTTAAAATAAAAAACAAATTCAAAATTATCCGATTTTTGGACTTTTCTTATAACTTCAACTTTGTTTTGTAGGCAAGCCTTACGTAATAAAAAAAAAAAACGATGCAATTTTTGAAATCAGCACAATCAGTACATAAAGATCAGTTAACTAAATCAAAACAATTTTTTAAAAGTTTATTTTTGCAGACCTGTGTATTAATCAAGTGCACTAAATTCTGTCTTTAGATTTGCAGAGTTTGCACATGCCATTCTTTTGCATAGAAAAATAAGCCCCTCTTTTTTCTGAAACAGGTGTATTCATCACAAATGTATACTTTACAACATTAAATTAGTTCTTTTTTTTTTTTTTTTTTTTTGTAAAGGTTATCATTCAACTTTAATAGTAAAATGAACAAGTAAAATCTAAAGAACATAATACTTTCTGATGTGAATAACATAATAGATCTTTTTGACTGTTAAAATATCCAAGTCTGAATCATTGTATTATTTTATACTACACACTTTTCGCTGTTTCCATGTTAGGATTACTCAAGCTTTATTATTTTACTTACTTAGCAATGTTTTACACTATAATTTTACAATAATGGTCAGCTGATAAAAGGCACTTTCAAGTAACCCCTTTAATATTAAATTGTTTGAAAAAGAGATTTTAGTGGTTTTTAAAAGTTACATATTTATTTGAATTTTCTATATTTTTATCTTTCTAAACAGTTCCATTGCCATGAAGTAATCCTTTTCAATCCTTCTTCATAAAGCTCTGCCACCTACAATTTTAGTTTGTTTTTTAGAGAAATACATTCAAAATGTTTTTCCTGAACTAGAATTACGATATTTTTTTTTTTGGAATAACACCATTGATTATAATTTTTTTACTGTCTGAAACTTAATTTTTAAATTAAAATACTGGTGAATTATGTATTAATTAGTTTGCTGTCAGTATTATCTGGAAAACAGTATGATTGTTAGATTGTTTATTTTTGATGTATGTCTGTGTATCTTGTTCCTTCAATAACCAATCTTTTAATTATTTTGGTCAAACATTTTACTTTTTAGAAATCAATGCTTTTGAAGTTGACGTCTGGAAACTTTTCTGAGAAATTTTTTAAGGTTTTCTATGAAAAAATTAAGTTAGCTCAACAAGAAATTAAATCATCAGTTACAGTGAATACTGTGGAGCTTACAAACAGGAATGGAGATGAAAAAGATACTATTGGAAAAGATGCTGCAAAAGAGGGTCGACGAATGAAAAGTATGTATTTTTTAGTGATTCCTTTTATTAGAACTAAATACATGGGTTTGGTAACTTTTATAAATAAAATTTCATTTTATTAGTTCCCACACATGGATGGAAAGATGTAAAAGCCATCGATGATTATTTCTGTACATAAAATTGTTTAATAATTATTAAGACTTTCTTCTTTTCAAATTAAATGCTTTATCAAAGAAAATAAGCAGCAAACACAATGCAAAAAATGACCAAATTCGTATTAACTTAGTTATTAGTAAAAGATTTTTTTAAAATCAAGAACTTAATAAGTATTTCATTGTAATTTTGCTATTCAAAAATTACCTTAAAATCCCGAAATAATAAGTATTTCATTGTAATTTTGCTATTCAAAAATTACCTTAAAATCCCGAAACTAACCCCCCCCCCTCTCCCCATCGAATATACCCCTCCTCTAAATGGAAATTTATTTTAAATTCCGAATATACTTAATTTTAAATCTCGATTATAACCCCCCCCCCCCTCCTGAAATGTATCTTTTTGGTTTTGAAAAGGAGAGGGGTTACTTTCGGAATTTTACAGTATTTTCTAAAAACACATTATTTTTTTTCATTAATTGTTCGTTAGAATAACCACTTTATTCATCATCAGTCAGTTAAAATTTGTTCTTAACTCAGTGTCTGATTAGTTCAAGACTTACTTTCTGTATATTTACATTTTACTTCTTGCTGCATTTGTTATTGATTTTTTTTATATTCATCTATGCTTTATCTAATAGCATGAGTTTTTTTTTTCCCTTTTTTTGTGGTGCTTATGCTTATAATTCAAATTTCTCTATAAATAGCAATCAGGATTTTAACATATTTTTGTTCTATTTCTCAAAGCTGCTGGTTCACCAGGTAAATTCATGTACTTATATCATACTTGTGGTTATTTTTAATCTCCATATATTATTTCTCTAAGCCGAATCCTATACCCGGTCGAAACTCGCTCATTTCTTTATCGAATTGCACGAAAATTTATGATTTTGAAGCTTATCCCGCGGGCTATTGACGAAAATTAGACCCACCCTCTAAAAAGTGTCGGTTCGTTTTTTATTCGAACTTCAATTTTTGGGCACAAAATTGACTCTATCTAGCGAAATAATTGTCGTATCGTCTCCATTTTTATTTCATTCGAAAGATTTAAAAAAATGCGTTCTTTAGAACGTTTCTCCGCTAGCGCCGCGTAACGAGAATCTCGAAAATCCACGTTTAAGCGACTTATAAGCGATTGAAGTTTGAAAAAGTTAAATTTTTTTCTCAACTGTTAAAATCGTTATACCATTGTTGTTCAAATCAATTTTAAATGCGACATTTCAAGCCAAGGCTTAGCTCGGTAAACCTTAATTGTAACTTTTATTGTTTCAAAATACTATGGTAGTTTTGCGATAACGTTAGTATTTAGTTTAGTAGTAGCCTTGGGTATTTGATTTTAATATAGGGTATCATTTTTGTAGTAGTTGTAAAAGTGAACGTGTCTTTGATCTCTTTGAAAAGTAGTCAGAACGACGGCAGTTGATGGCGATGTCGTGCAAACGTACAAGATTTTACAATTTTTTTTTTTTTTGCGGAATTCTGCACGGGTCACCTAGTTAGTTATATTATGTTTCCATCCCTGCATATGACAGTCTTGTTTGTTAATTGAAATTTATTTGTGTATGTTTTTTTTTAATTTCTACTCTTCAGGGTTTATGCAGTGCTCAAAAGTTGTTTAATGTTTGTCTTTAATTTTTAAATGCCCTTAAAGGAAATCAATTCATTAGCCTAATATGCTGAGCTTTGTTGCTCAAAAAGCAATTTTTGGCCCTTTGTGTTTCCCCAACTAATAATAGTTTTCAATGCATCAAAATTTTCAGTTTGCCGTTAACAAAACACTGAAAACCTAATTCTACCAGATTTGTCCAAAAATTTTTTTCATTGCCGAAGAGGTGCACTATAAGCCATTTTTTCTTTTCAAAAATTTGATTTTGCTCTTTCTTTTTACAATTTTAATCTAACTTCTTATGTAAATTAGTTAAAATAGTCAACTCTTGTAAGTTAAAAATCTTTGTACCATTCAAAACACCAAAATTTTTCTACATACAATAAAAATTTTTCTAACCTTTTTAAGCTAATTACAACAAGGAAAAAGACATGGAAAATATGTGCATTCAAATCCTTTTTGTTATGAAATAGGAAATTTATTTATTTTTTCCGCCACATGAGATTGATCTGTGTGTTGTTGTTTCTAAATAAATATTTTTTTATTTTAAATTATGATATCTAACCCCATTTTTAAATATTGAATATTTTGCTAAATATTTTGCACCTTGGATCTTCTGATCTTTCAGATTTAAAGCAGAATGGACTTGTTATGACTGATGAGTTAAAAGAACAATTAGAAGATGCAGCTGCAGCCACAAGCAAAGCATATGCTCATGTCCGCACACTTGGAACAAGTGGAGCAGCATCGGCTGTTGAGTCAGATCTGTTAAACCTAGGACAAGGTGAAATTTTTAAGTAACAAATCACATGATATGATTTTATAGAAACAAATGCAGTTATTTATCGAATCATTTATTAAAATAGCACATAATGTTTTTGGTGAGTTTTCGTAAACTTTTGCTCATTGAAATTTTTAATATGAAATGTATGATTATTTTTTTGGTTCAGCAATAAAAACAACCTCAAAATGTGGAAAACTTTTTATTAAAGCCTTTTATGCTTGAATTTTATCAGGCTCTCATAGTCATGTTGCTTTAGAAGAAATTTTAGCGGAAAAAGCTGAGAAAGCAAAAGATGCTGAGGAAAATAAGCTGCCACAAGAAGTAATGATTATGCAGCCTATTCTCCGATTTCTGCAACTTTTATGTGAAAACCACAATTATGACTTGCAAGTAAGTTATAATTATTATCATGTAAGTGTTTATTTTTTCAATTTAATCTCAAAGATTCGTAATAGGGTCTGCTCTTTTTTTTTTTGTACTTTAATTTTTTCAAAAATGTACGAGACCATTAATGATTAAGTTCTCCATTTTATTGAGGCATCATACTTTGTTTTCAGACCTCTTTCTCACACTTGTGTACTTAAATATTTTTATCTATTTGTGTGAAGTATAGTCGGCTTTAATATGAAGTTATTTGCTTTCTGCTCATTTATAGCTATTCCAGATTAATGATCCACGGTTCGTACGGGTCCTTGAAAGTCCTTATAAGTCCTTATTTTTTTATTTATCCTTAAAAGTGCTTAAAAGTCCTTATTTTAATGTCCCAAGTACTTAAAAGTCTTTATTTTTGCTCTGCCCTTATTTCAAAAAATCAGATTGCAGTTTTTCCGATTTCTACACTGCAGGTTGCAAGTGCGATATTTCCGCTTCGGCCGCACTTCGTTCCGAGAACTCTATTCAGAATTAGGAGGGGGGGGGGCAGCTCTGCTCCTGTTCTAGGAATCCATATCCATCGATGCAGGTGCCAAATCAGGGACACAATTGGTCAAATTCAAACAACTGATAAGAAACTGAACTACGTTAGCCGAACGCTTACGGCTTCCCCTATGATGCTTTCCCCCTAAGTGGAAGTCCTAGAAGTGGTCTAATAAGGAGTAAACACGCTCACCCCTCCTGCTGTCCGACTATACTTTGCAGCAACTTAACTTGGCAGTGACGTCACTATGGGCGGAGCCAATAAGAGCTCACAAGCAGTCAACGATTTCCTCTTATTCGCCAAGTAGGCTGTGACGTTTTATCTAGCTCGTTTTTCATAGGCTAACGTCACGTTGACGTCATCCGCCCGCAGTGACGTGTTGCTGCGAAGTATAGTTCGGAGAAGCGCCGCTTTGTTCCGATTCCGCACTCGAGTCCTGAACTTGCACTTGGAAATTACTCTGCCACGTGTTTGTAGTGATCAACGTGAAATGTTATCGGTTGGGTCGTGATTGTCAATTTTTAGCTTTAAGATGCCTGAAAAATGCATGTTTAATAAACTGTGGCTGGAGTTGGAAGAATATAAAAACTGAATTGAGACGGATAAAGATCCTTGTAAAGCTTACTGCCGAATGTGTATGACGCAATTGAATATTTCTAGCATCTTTTTAAAAAGAAAATGTTTCTTCAAAAGGACATAATGGAGACAAATGCAAAAGGTAATCAGTTGGCAGATGAGGTTGAGAAAACTAAGGACATTAACTTGTTTATGCAATCAAATGAACTAAGAAAAACACTAAGTGAAAAAGAAATTGAAATAAATTCTTTGGATGTAAAATTATCAGAAAAATTTGGAATTAAAAGATATGTAATGTGCTTTTCGGTTTCAGATTTTTCTTTCTGTTTTGTTATTGCGGGAAACTTTTAAGGTTTTTTTGGGGGGAGTTATATTTTTAATATATCTTTTATGTTCTGTACTGTGCATCATCCTTTAATTGAATTTGAAAAAAAACAAAGAGACATTTGGAAATGTTGAAAATGTATAGGCCAATTTGTTATTAATTATTTTGAGGTCCTTATTTTTTGGATTTTTTAGTCCTTGAAAGTCTTTAAAAGTCCTTGAATTTTTTTTTTAAAGTGTGTACGAACCCTGTGATCATAACACAAAGGCAAAATTGTTGTCTGTAGATACTTCAACTGAGCTGTTTGTTACATGCTTGCATGACCAGACTTTTTTTTTTTACATATTATTAGTTTTTTAAGCTGAAACTACTGAAAGGGAAAATTTGCTTTCTCCCTCTCATTAGTTGAGTGCAGGGATGTGCCAATTGCTCCAAACTGGGCCAATTACCGATTTTGAGCCAATCTGCTACAAAAGATTGCAAAATGTACTTTTCTGCGCCAAATCAAACGAACTTGCCCCAAAAATGCATTTTTCCGTTTTGTTTTATGATCCCTTCATCATATTTGTTCATTGCTCCAAATTTAAAGTTTAACTGTTCCAAACTGCTCCAAATTCAAAGTGTTCCTGCTCCCAAGATTGCTCCATAAGCTTGTTTGGGTCAGCACATCCCTGTGAGTGATATTTTTAGAAGCAGAGAGAGTGTGGGAATAGGAATCCTTAAAGAAATACTGATAGTTAATAGCAAGTGACCTGTGTATAGAAATATTAAACTTTTCCTCCTCTACATTTAATGCGGCTTTAATCTACATATTAAAGCCCTTCTAAAAACTTCAAACCTCCTCTTTTAAACTGTAATCAAGTATGACAGCTAGATTTTTAAGATTTTGCTAAAATCTTCACCAGCTTAGCAATAAAAATTACCTTTTGATCCTTAAAAACATTTTTGAATTTATGCTTGAGTTATGGAATACATTGAAAAAATGTTTGGAATCCCTTTAACTATTCAGAGGTGACTTAGCTGAAATATATCTTATTTTCACTGTGATAAGTTTTAATATATTTTTTTCTTTTCAGAATTTCTTGAGAAATCAAAACAATAAAAACAATTACAATATTGTTTCTGAAACTCTTATGTTTCTTGATTGTATTTGTGGCAGTACAACTGGTGGCTTAGGATTATTAGGACTTTACATAAACGAGCACAACGTAGCGTTAGTCAATCAGACATTAGAAACTCTTACAGAATATTGTCAAGGTCCCTGTCATGAAAATCAGGTAATGTTCGATATTTTACTTAAAATTAAAAAATAATAAGTTCATAAATCATTTTTATTTAAAATTATTCACAGCATCACAGATTATGTCTTTTAACTGTGTCAGATTATTCCAATGTATAATTTCAGACATTAATAGTCTTTATTTTGCAAAATTAATTTTATGCAAACATGTTTCAGAAATTAAGTACATACATAACTACTGTTTTAGTCTTTTTTTTTTAATCTTCTTTTCTATTTTTATTGAAATAAGTAAAGCAACTTCTCATTTTTTTAAAAACACTACATTTCATTTATTTCATTAATAGTCTAGAAACTACTTGTAATTTTCCTTTACTCATTTTTCAGAATTGACTTGGTTTAATTATGCTTTCCATGAAATTCATTAAGTTTGTTTTATAATTTCACCCAATAGTTTTTTTAAACATTACCCAAGTATTTGTTTTGTCCTGAAATTCATTTTTTTTTCCATTTTTCTTTCTCTCTTTCGTTAATTATTACGACTCTGCTTTTGTGTTGATATATATAGAATGCATAAATATACTTTGATCACTTTTGTTTCCAAATCTGCAAATAAATTTTGATTTTAATGAAAATATTGTCCAAATGTATGAGGCAGCTATGGACTCACAAAATTGGTGTTTGTAAACAGCTTACAAACCAGATTGTGATTCTGTAACCATATTATAGAATTGATCTGTAAGTAAATGCCAGTAAAACCAAAGATAATGATACAAGTCTGGTTCAACCAAAATTTCTGCACAACAGTGGCTAAAACAGGTTGTTAAAATAGTCCTTTTGAAATTCCAAAACTGCCGTAGAGTGTTTGAAATTATTCTTTGAAATAAAAAAAAAATCTTTTTTGGAATAATTAAGGAAATAAACTGGGACCTCTCTTATTGCCTTCAAAGCATTTAATATGGCCTACATTTTTGTTGTTATCACTTATAAAGAATCTCAATTTTAACTTATATATATGAATTTTATCCAACTTAAGCTTTTAATTTGCATTTCTATTGTAAAAAAATGTATTTTAAAACGATTTATGGTATTGTTATCAGCTAAGTTTTTTCTAACCTTAATTTTAACTTGTAAGTATGTAAACATTTGTGTAAGAATTTCTTTTCACTGTCTAATTATTTATCATTTCTACTCATAATTTCACTGCTATAACACAGTTCATTTCTAAATTTAAATATTAATAGAGATTTTTAAGTTTATTTCTTTTGAATATTTGCTGTATTTATTTACTAGTCATCATTTTATGTTCTTTTTTTTTCTTTTGTAGAATTGCATAGCTGTTCATGAGAGTAATGGTATTGATATAATTATTGCTCTCATTTTGAACGATATTAATCCTTTAGGGAAGAAAAGGATGGATCTTGTACTAGAATTAAAAGTATGTTCTCAAAGTTATTAGTTTTTACTTTTTCATGATCTTTTTTCCACCTAGTTATTATAACGATTTTTTCTGTATCAAGCTCTTTAAACTTGTACGTTTTTATGAACTAATTGTACATGTTCAAAAAATAGTGCTGAAATTTTGGCTATCAAAAAGTTCTTGCATTTTTTAACTTATTTATGTTTAATGACTAGTTTATTTTTATTACAACTAAAAATGTGTAGGATTAAAGTTTTATGCAATAAACAAAATATTTTTAGTGTTTATATTTTAGCACGTTCTGTGTCACAAACTGCTAATACCATAATGAACTAATAATTGAAACATAACATTGCTTAATTTGAAAATTCAATCCAAGTATCACTTTAAGTTGAAAAGTTTGCTAGATGAAATATTGTGTTTAGTAAATGCTATGATCATTATAACTTTAGAACTTACATCAAAAGTATCTTTCAGAACAATGCTTCCAAATTGTTGTTGGCTATTATGGAAAGTCGTGGTGATAGTGAAAATGCAGAAAGAATACTTTATAATATGAGCCCGAAACAACTGGTAAGAAATAGTTTCTTGATTAATCTGAATCTTTAAAATGTTTTGCTAGAATTCTCACTGTTGCAATAACTGTATTTTGTGTTGGGGAGGGGGGGGGCATGAGAAGTTATCTCATGAATGAGATGATACTTTCTTCCCATTCATAGCAGTTGATCAAAAACAATTTTCTACATTTTTTTTGTATTTTCCTGAGTTAAAATTCAAAATAGTCATTACTAGAAAATTGTAAAAATGGGTGGTGGATTTCATTCCATGTGTACTCAAATAAAATTAAAAATTAATTGTATTAGTTTGTTGTTGCTGTGATTAAGGGCAATTTTGCTAAGTTATTGAATAAAGCTATAAATCAAATACAAGTGCACAAATAGTTGAGGAAAATACACTTATAAAACGTCTAAAATAGAGTGAATGAAAACAAAGTACTGATATTTTGTTTATTGATGTGCATAATTTGTTTAATAGCATAAATACAACATTGAAATGCTCAAATGTGCAGGAAAAAGTTTTTTAAGCTCACAAGTTTTTGCATTGAAAAAAGGGGTTCCTTATAATGCAGAAACATGTTGTTTTCCATGCAGTTTTCCTGCATATTTGTGCTTTTCAATGTTGTATTTATGCCATTATATTTATGTACAAAGTTATTTATTTCAGAATTTATTTATTTTTTGTATTTGTTTCCTTTTTTGATATTTCATATTTTATTTCTGTAATTTTTTTTATAAATGGATTTTTTAAGAAAAATAACATTTTGAGAAAAATATTTTTACCATTCTTTAAATTTTTAGGTAGATGTTGCTTGTAATGCATATCATCAAGAGGGTGAGGATGAAGATGATGAAGACAGTGAAGAAGTTGTTGAAACAGACGATGGAGTCTCACCCAAAGAAGTTGGTCATAACATTTACATTTTATGCCACCAGCTTGCACAGCATAATAAGGAGTTAGCAGCAATGCTTAAGCCTAATCTTGCTGATCCAGAATCTAAAATGAATCAAGCATTACAATACTATGCAAGTCATACAGCACAAATTGAGGTCAGTCAGCAATATTTATTATTATCTAACTACAGTGCATATTCATACAGTATACAGTCCATTGAAAATTCAAGTATGCTTTTTTTTTTTTTGAAAATTAAATGTAAGGTAAAGAGAAAAATGTTAGTTTCTCATTTTGGTTTCCAGATAGTTCGCAACGACCGTACCATGGAGCAAATAGTTTTTCCAGTCCCACAAATATGTGAATTTCTAACAAGAGAATCAAAAATGAAAGTTTATTTCAGTGCAGAAAGAGATGAGCAGGGGAGCAAGGTTAGTGCTATGTTAAAGCATTTTATATTTTAATTCTATATATTATATATAGAAGAAAGTATTAATGCTATTAGTTTTCACCAGTTTTCTTTTTAATTCCTTTTTTTTTTTCTTTTGTCTTCAATTTTTATAGACATTTTTGTAAGTTTTAAATGTGTTGAGGGTTTTTACTTTTTATCCTACAGGTTTCAGATTTTTTTGAGAGAACTGATGATTTGTTTAATGAAATGAAATGGCAGAAAAAGTTGAGAGGTAATTTTCACTTTTATTGCAAGAAGGAAAAATAAACTTTATACTTTACATGTTGATGTCGTTTTATCTTGTATTTTAGTATATTTGCATCTGTTAACTTATAGAATGATGCCATTTGATTTAAAATTATTAATATTAAATATTGTTTAAAAAAAGTATTTCAAATTTTTAAATTTGCGGACTAAAGCTAAAGGATTGACAAAATTTGTTTTGAGTTTAAACACACAATACTATATATTTGTTTAAAGTTTCAGGCTTGGTAATCCAGCTGATGTAAAAAATGACTCCAACTTTGCGACTTACATATTGCTTCACATGTTGTATTTTGGTGTTTTAAATTTGTGTTTCAAATTGAGAAAAATGGAGCTTAGCAAACTAAAGCCAGACCGAGGAGAAATAGGGCATTGATCGGAAGCGGAAACGGACTACTTCTTTTTTAAATGGGTTGGATTAGTAAGAACGCACGACTTCACTGCTGACGCATTCTCGCAGATCCAATCTATTTAAAATGAGGTGGTCCGGTTCATCTAGCATCTCTCCACGGTCTAGCTTTAGTGAAACCAGTATTCTAATTCTACTTGAAAGTTTTTATTTTGAGTATCGTTTAAATTATAAGGTTGAATACTTTTCTCTTTTGTTAACTAGTGATGAAGGTGAAATGGAAATATTTATTTATTATCTAACTAATTTCATATTTATAATAAATATGTATGTTTTAGGTCAACCTTTGTTATATTGGGTCAGTAGACATATGTCTATGTGGAGTACCATTGCATTCAATCTGGCGGTTCTAGTCAATGTCATTGTTGCTATCTTCTATCCGTTTCCTGATTTCTCAGGTTAGAATTTTTTTTTTTTTGTTATCTGTTAAAAGTTCTGCATAGCAGCTCACTTTAGTACACTGAAAATTTTTATAGTCACAAAATTGAGATATTTAAAAGTTTAAATTCAAATAATTACCAAACAAAAGTAACACCTTCCAACAACAAGTTGCAAATACTCAGCTATTCTATTTAACTTAAGCAAAATAAACGTTTATAATAAGAGAAATACAGACATGTGATTTTACAGTATTTTTACTGAATTCAGTATTTTTTGAAATATCAAAATATTGAGTGCAGAACAAAGAGAATGGGCATCACAAGTTAAATTTAACATCTGCCAATTAATTTCATGCATCCAATTAAAATAGTTGGCTATATAGAGCCAAAAGCCCATGTTTGAACTTGTAGGTATTGTACAATGTATCAACAATTTTTTATTTGCTCATGCAGCGACGTAATTTCAGTATTTTTTATTCTATTTGTGTCACATGTCTGGAAATAATAGTGCTGCAGCAATGCATGTCCTCATGTTGATGAATTGATGAGAAAATGTCATCACTGATTTGCTCCTCATTTGCATGTTAAAAGAAATCTGAAAATTAAGATTCAAAACTTAACAATTGAGGATTGTCAGGGCAACAATAGCTTTGTTTTGTTTTCCCAAATGCAGTTTTTTTTTTTTTTTAATGTGTGACTTCTACTTCTTCCCTTTTCCTTTCATTCATGGATTGTTTGTTCGCTTTTATTGTACTTTGTCAGAACTGAAACAGAGCATAATTAAACTTTTGATAAATATGTAAATGAGGCTGTACTGCAGGGTGAGAGAGAAGGGGGGGGGGGCAGAAATGAAAAGGTGTTGCTCATACCTCAACTGAAGACATTCTGGTCAAAAAGTTTATACGTAGCTCTAGATGATTTCCAGAATGGAGCAAGTTGTAATATCCCAGCAGTTGTGATATCTCATGTATTTTGTATCTGTGAGATCATGCTATAGCAGTTCGATCAGTGTTCTTTAAATGAAATTATATCTTTGTATCTTGTTATCCGTTTTAATCAAGTTTTTTTTAAAATACATTTAAAGCTGTCTTTTATTGAAAGAAAATAAACAATCTGGAAATTTATATATCATTTTGGAATTTTTACAGGAAAAATAGATTCTCGAATTTCTGGTTTGATTTGGACTGTTATGTTTGCTTCTTTAGCTGCAGTAATTACTGTTCCAGGAACTACTGTTATTCGTGCTTATGTTTTTTCTACTATTTTGAGAATGATATACTCAGTTGGTCTCCAGCCAACTCTTTGGATGTTAGGAACTGTAAATGTAAGAATTTTTTCAGTGAATTTACCTTAATGTAAAAGTCATTAGAGCTATATAAGTAAAAACCAAAAAGCAACATCTAAGAGCACAAATAAGTCAAGTTAAAAATCGGCAAATATGTTTCAAAGGCATAAAGCCTCCTTCTTCAGTGCCAAGCAAAAACCATTTCTTGCTTGGCACTGAAGAAGGAAGCTTTATGCCTTTGAAACATGTTTGCCGATTTTTAACTTGACTTATTTGTGCTTTTTGGTTTTTACTCGTTTTCGCACAAAGTGAACTGTTTTTAATAGAGCTATATATCGTGTATGTTTAGATTCTGAACATGTTCAAATGCTAAAATCTTGAAATATGTTTGAATGCTATATATGTTGTTAAATACTAATACATAGTTTGGGTAGCAAACAATTGGTTCACCTCCATTTTGACTTGATCCACTTCAGCTCTGAATGCAAATTTAATGAGCCTAATTTTTTTTTTTTTTACCAAAAGCTATTTGAATAATCTCCTAAAATGCTCGATTTATTAACCAGTTTCAACAAAATTCATTTACCATTTGTCTAATTTTCGCCAAATGTAGTACATTTAAACAATTCCTTCCTCAGGAGCTTTCCAATCTAGGCATTAGTCCACTTTAAAAATGGGAGAAAGTAGTACTTTTCTTGGAAATAAGCAAAAATATATCTGAAAATATAGTGAATCACATTTTATTTTAACTTATATAAATACAAATTGTTAGTTTTTCTTTGGTTCCTTATTACATGCTAATCTGCAGTTATAGAGGAGCTACCTCTAGTTTTTTAAAAAATGAGTTTTTATATTACACTTTGTTTGAATTCATCCGCTGCATGAAATCTTTGTTATTAAGATTTATTTCTCTGTTTCTTGATAAATGTTGATACATTTTGTTCTGAACTTTGTTACTAGTACATTCTGTTCTTTGATAGAAAAACATTAGTAAATTACAAGGGCAGATCCAGAAATGCTCCAAGGGAGGGGTGATTGTTGTTTTTTCTACTTGCCCCCCCCCTCTTTTTTTTACCACATATACTGGTTAACACATGTTTATTATACATGTTTCAATCTTCAATTTCGAAAAAAAATCCAGATCAGAGCACCGAATCCCAACCACTTCTCATAGTATCATCGAAGATCATCTAAAATTGCCCTTTTTAGAACTTTAATGTCGGAAAACTGCTAGAGAAGAGTCTCTTAAGGGAGGGGCGATCGCCCCTCCGTTGTATCCACCCCTGGTAAATTATCACATTTTTTCTGACCTCATTTCGAAGTAGGTTTTTAGTTCTAAATAAACCCAAAAAATATTACCAATTTGTTTCAAGAAAAAAATAATAAAATCTAGAATTTAAAAAAAAAAGTTTTTGTGTGTATTACATCTGATAAATATTAAAGACTGAACTGTGATGCTGAAGAATATTTCCATTTTATAATAGAACCCTTAAACAAACATAAAAATAAAATATAATTTTTATTCAAAAAATTGAGCTTAAATGTTTGATGTAAGTTGCATTTTACCAATAAGCAAATAATGTAAATTGTATTTGAAAGTTTTAAAACTTCATGAAACTAATTTATTACATTTCTTCCAGGTTATAATAACAGCTGTTCATCTAGTCAGTATAATGGGCAATCATGGAACATTTACAAAAAGTTTTCGTCAAATACTTATAGACTTTGAGCTATTATATCATTTTGTGTATTTAATATTTTGTATTCTGGGTCTATGCGCACACCCTTTTTTCTACAGCGTATTAGTAAGTATTTTTTACTCCATGTGTATGCTATAATTTATTTAATGCCTTTATTTAGTTGTTCAATTATTTTTCAAATTTGAAGTTTCAATCAGTATTTTCAGAGTACATGAGTTTTTGTATTAAGCAATGTATTTTGGGGAAGATTGAATGAATGTAAAAATTAATTATGTGATTTTATCATTAATTACAAGTTATACAATCCACATGAAGTTTGTTCACAATCGCTCTCCTGTGTTTATATTACTTTCATTTCTTTTCCTGATGAGGTCACCAGATAGTCCGTGGTTCAGCTCCGGAATTATTGTTAGAAATCAAGTTTCGTAGTAAATATTTTGACACGAAAGAAAATACCACTTTTTTGTAAAATTATGCTTAGAAATTACGAGAAAAAAAGTTCTGGAACTAACTTCTGCAATTAAGTTCGAAAATTGATATTAAATGAGGAACTGTATCATCTTTGCGAAGGAACATGCTTCTTTTATCGCTGCATCGTCCAGCAACTCGGAACCAATCATAGACAAGGAAAATGTAAACATGTTGCTCCGCTATAATCTCGTCTACTCGATTTTCCACGTAAAAGCAATGGTTTTTTCTGCGGTAAATACGGGTTTGATGAGGTGTAAAATTCATTATAGACGGTAATTTAGAGGGTGAATTTCGTAAAATAACAGACGGTACATGGTCGACAATTTTATTTCACGCTGAATACTAGAATAAATTGAACTGTAGCTCCGGAAAATATATTTCAATTCTGCAGGTTGGCTACCTTTCGGCTTGGCGACATTTTTTTCCAGCCGTGCTCACGCGTGGTTTTCTTGAACGGATGTAAAACTTCAGCTGGTAGTCTGGGAGCAACTGGTTCTCCGTGAGAATTTTGTAATATAATTATGGAAGTTAGTTTTTATGAAAGGTATTGGCACCAGGAGTATGAATTCGGATGTAACCCCCCCCCCCCGAAAATAGTGCAGGGGGGCGGCTAAAGTTACAAAAAATGGATTCACTAAAATACCTATATCTTCATTATTTCTTGATTTGAAATCGGTTCTCAAGGCTAAAAATGATTAAATACAACGGATAACAACATTTTGAAGCATAAACGACTCTGTTTAAGTTGCTGACACGTGTTTCGAAGCTAGTAAGAAGTCTTTTCTCAATGTAAAAGAGGAGAGTTCATGAATGAAAAGTCATTCGACTGAGGATGTTTTTCTCATTGAATAAGGGCGACTTGTAATCAAGCCTGTCTTTTGGACAATCATGGTTTGGACCCCCCCCCCCCCCCCCAAGTTTAGAAACAAAATGTGAATGCACATTTTCTGAACGTAATTATCCTTTTACCTATATTATGCATTTAATTTGTAATTTTTGCCCAAGCCTATAATTTAGGGGGGGGGGAGGTATATATATATATATATATATATATATATCTATATATTTAGCTCTCGCAAGAATTTATTATAAAAAAATTTTCCAGTCTGTAAAAACTCCTTCATTCTTTACGCCACTAGTTACAACCAGGCCTGTCATTTCATTTTTTTCCACCGAGGGGGGGGGGATGAACAAGCCCTTTATTCCAAATTCTTTTCAGGAGCAGGAGTGTGTACAGAAATTTTGGTCTAAGCAAACATGGCTGACCCCCCCCCCCCCCACCGTATTTTTTACCCCCTGCACATATTTCCATCCTTATTTAACGATTTTCAATTTTGGTCTTGCTTTATTAACACGGGTGTGTATGCCCAACCGATTTGATTCTTTTTTACAAAATGACAGAAAAATGTAAAGCTCGAAAATAAAGAGCTTTTTTCTAGACTAACAGGTGTAACTCTTGTGCACGCCCCTATTCAAGAAAGTATAGAGGAGGGGACAAAATGTTGTATACTCAAAGTAAATTTGATAGGAAAACAACAAAGAACACACTTATATGTAAAAATGTTTTTTACATATAAGTGGGAGCGACAAAATACAACAAAATTTTTCAAAGAAATGGGGTGGATGGGGGGCAGTTTAAGCTCCTCTAAACGATGAGTCAGGGCAAAGGGGCAAATTCAATACATATTGTGAAAAAGGTAAAAACACACACATTTGCATTCCCATTTTGTTTCCAAACTTGAGGGGGGGGGGGTCCCCCACCCGATTGACCAAATGACGGGATTTGCAAGGAGCCCCTATTCAATGAAAAAAAACATCCTTACCGGTTAACTTTACGTTCATAAACTCTCATCTTTTACATTGAAAAAGAGCTCTTAATAGCTTAGAAACACGTGTCAACAATTTGAATTGAGACTTTTATGCCTCATAATGTTATAAGGTGGATTTAAGCATTTTAAGGTTTGAAAACCGGTTATAAATCAAGAAATAATGAAGATATGGGAATTTTAGCGAAGCCATTTGTTGTAACTTTAGTAGCCCTCTGCACCATTTTTGGGGGTGACAACATCCAAATTCGTACTCCTGGTGCAAATACCTTTCAGAAAAACCAACTCTAATAATTGTATCACAAAAAACGCACGGAAATAAAAATTTGACCAATTGCTCCTTCATTATGGAACAAAGTTTCGCAGAAAACTTTTTTCTACAGCTTCTATAAACCCAGGGTTGGTGCAATTTTTTTCTTTCTTTTTTTTTTTTTTTTTTGATAACTCGTTTTGTATATCAGAAATATGGATCATTGATTTTCTATTCAGTTTGTAAGGCAGAAAATGTGAAAAACTGTGTTATAAAGTACAACTAAATACTACCTTATAAAAAAAAGATGTTGAAAACAAAATTATTATTACAGTTTGAAAACACAACAATTTCTTAATAAATGTATGCTTAGTTTTATTCCTGTAAGTTTTTATGATAAATTGCATAGAAAAGGTTTTCATTAACACTGAATATTGAAAACGTAAATATTAAAAGAAGTAAATTTATGTTCATTGTAAATCTTCTACAGGATAAATACATTTGTTACGGTTTCTCGATGAACACAAAATAGGATGCTTTATACAAAATAGGATGTTAAGTCCAAAGGGGGGAAAATCAAGTCAATTTCTCTGCTCTATGGCAGCTGCTTGCTCTCAAATATGAGTTATCATTTCGGAAATTTATTTGAAGCAGGTTCTTTGATATTTTGAAGAAGTTTTGGCTTTAATTGTAATGTGCTTAGCTCCCGTTTATACTGAGTTCTACTCGGGGTCTTTTTGCAGTAAATCGTTTGAAAAGGAAGTCTGAATACTAACCTGTGTGAACGTTATTCAATATGAAAATAATAAAATCTGTAGTACATACTCATTTTTCAAGACATTTAGAAGAACGAAAGAGGATCGTGTTTCTAGAAAATATCTTGAGTTGATTCAAATCGGTTTTAAATGCCGTGATTACTGTAATGTTCTGTGACGGGGTTGATACTTCTGGCTTCTGCGATGTAAGTTCCGCAGCACAGTTCAACACATTTTTGAGAATATTTGGAAATTAATGTGATAAGAATGAATCTTGATCCATGAAGAACTCCAATGATGTATGTTTAAAAACACGTTAGCATTTCAAAACCAAAACGAAAAAACACAAACGACGCACAGTGCTTCGTACACATGACTCAGACATAACGGTGTAAACATTTGTTGCCAAACGTTAGAAAACGAAGCTGTGATGCCAAATTATTATTAAATTTGACATTCTATTTGAACAAAAATTCGTTTTAGTAACAAATTTCGAAGAATAAAACAAATATTTCTGCATCTGACAAATCAAAACAGTTAATACACAACACTTTGCTCTTGCACTTAAGAGAAGCTACATAAAATAAACACTGCGTATTACGATCGAATGTTTGTTTACGTTTTCGGCGCTTCCCATTGGCTCCTCGGAAGAAAATTCGGTGTAATATCACCTACGCGTTTGTGAAATAGTTCGTTATTTAATGGCACTTTTTTGTACTTGAGAGCAGCGTTTTATTCCAGAACTTTTAATATTCTTCACATTAAACATTTTTTTCGTACACTTCCGTTGTTTTCTCGTATGTCAAAATTATTTTTTCCAAACGAAACGATATGGCTTACTGTCCCACGGACTAAGAGTGTTAGTTGATGTCAATTTCTCTGGCTTAAAGATGATGAGCAATTTTACTTGCTTTTTTGCACAATTTTGGAAACATGAAAAGTTATTTTGTATATTAATATATAAAACATTGCAGGCATTAATCATTTTGTGAATAAAAGTTGTTTAAAGAAGCTTTCATTTTAAAACAACTATTCTAAAGTGTCCTTTAAATCGTGTGTGTAAAGACTATAAAAATACTCTGAGCTTTTTCAAAGGCTTTTGAGGTCATCTAGACAATAATAAAGTGCATGTCATGCAATTATACCTTCAATTTTTTTTTAATAAATTTGTAATATGAGTACCCTCAAAAAGTGTACAGCTCCCAAACCTTTGAAAATTTCTGCCTTTTTTGCACGATATCCTACATTTAAGTTAGTTGCATTTAAATTAAATTACTCAATCAAAATAAAGTACAAGAAAATAATTTTTGCACTGGAATACTGATTTAACCACTGTTAAAGCTAAAAGCAATTTTTCTGCATCAATGAATTTTGCATTTCACATTTAAAAGTGTTTTTGAAACACTGCATCCATGTTGGAAGTTCAGTGTTTGAGTACTCACCCACGCTACAGATTCTGAAGTGCGATTTTACTGTGGGAATATTGCAGAGTTAAGCTTCTGTGTATAACCAACTCTTGTTAGATGAAAGTATTTATGAAATGCTGTTGGCTCTGCATGAAAATCTACTCTTTTCATCCTATAATTCCAGTGCTTGTGCAGTGTGCACTATGCACAGGTACTGGATTCACCCAGTAAACTCAAGCTTTCTACTGAATGACTGACTGAGGGAAAAGGCTTTGAATCAGCTCTCAATGGACATTCCTTTTAAGCTCTTGTTTGAAGAGACTTAACTTATCTTGCTGTAACGCATGATTTGTGACATCATTATTTTTTCTTTTTATAAATTTTGCTAAAATTTAGTTTGAAAAAGAAAAGGGAGAAGGAGATACAAAAATTATCATGGTCATGCATATTAAATTATATTTTTTCCCTTCTCTATTTATTCATATTTAAAAGACATAAAGGCCTTTTTTACGAGTTTGGTTTCATGAGGACTTGATTATATTTATTCTTACTCATTTTGTTTTTTCAGCTTTTAGATGTAGTATATCAAGAAGAGACATTGAAAAATGTAATAAAATCTGTCACTAGAAATGGAAGGTCTATCATTTTAACTGCAGTTTTAGCTCTCATATTAGTTTATCTGTTTTCAATCATTGGTTATTTGTTCTTCCGTGATGATTTCCTGATGGAGGTTAATGCCCGAACAGAAAATGATCTGCCTGGTAAGTCTTGTAGCAACATTTTTATTTTCTCATAGAATATTATCTTATGGATAAAGATATGCATCTTTTATTGTTACTTAATAGATAATTTCCTACTTTGGGAGGCTGATTAAATATTTGCCTTTTTATATGGCAGTAAATATTAATTTTCTTGGTTATTTTTGTATTTTTATTAACCCATTAATGCCTAGCGTCCCTTTTTAGGGACGGTTCAAAAAAGGGTCTGAATTTTCCCAAAACGAACATTTCAACCAAATAATAGTGTTCAACTAGTACCTTGGTACTGTTTCAATTCATTATTAACAGATTGCAGCACATAACCATTGTAAAGTGTGTTCTGTATTAGTTTTAATATGACCTTTATTAAAAATTACATCGTTCACAATCTCAAGAAAAAAAAAATCAAATTTTCAAATTTATTTCCAGCTTCTTAGTTTATGTTAATTGCTGATTTTATTTCTTCTTATAAAATGTCTATTTAAATATTATATCGTAGGCAGAAAAAATTTTAGTAAAAAAATTATATACCCGCTGGGGTCTATCGTAACTTTTAAGGGACGATTTTTCTTTCCTTAATAAAAACATTATTTTTTACATAATATTTTTTTTTTATTATTTTTCCTGTCCATTAAATATTGTTTGTAACCAGTATACAAAATATCTTTGGGGAAGAAATGTCAGGCATTAATGGGTTAATCAATTTACGAGCAAAGTAATTGGAATTTGACAGGGCAATGTTTTATAGTCACTTTTAGTAAGTAACAGTTTCATGTAAAAATACAAGAAAAAAGGCAAGAAACATAAGGTTTTGAAAAAAAAAAAAAAATTTCTCCTGGAGATGACCTGTTAACTCATATTTGTGTTTACAATCAGAACAATATGCTATGTATGTAGCATTTAACACAATGTTGGATCTTAGAAACTTTCTTGTTAAAACTGTTCTGTTATGAATTCAAATTATGTAACATTTTATGTGAAAAATATTTACCAATAAAATAAAAGTTGATCAGCAGCAGACTGCTTACTCATGTTGACTCATGTTTTTTCCCCTTGCTTTGCTTTTCTCCTATAAAAACAAAGTACACTTTGCAGCTGTTTCCATTTGTTACGACACTATTTATGCATTTCTTGGTTACTGAAGATATCTGTGAGATACAAAGATGTAAATTACTTGAATTTTAATTCCTTCAATTGATTTTATGCATTATTCTTGTATGCCCATGTTTTGCTTGTCTGTTTACAGCAGCAACTAAACAAGCTAGTCTAGTCAGTCCTAAATTTCCTACTGCATCATTTTGCATGGAAATCAGCTACAAAAATCTGCTGTTTTATATTCCTAATATAGTTCTGCAATTAAATTCAGCCTCATCATAAAAGAAAATTTTGACTCCAAGATTTCTTACATTTTGACAAAGTTGACTTTTGGCTGAATGTACATGCGCATTAAGATTTAATAAAATATTTTGTAAATTTAATTACTCTGTGTAGGAATTTGAAAATTGTGTAGCTTTCGTATTAAGAATTATTATTATCCAAGTTTGCCCAAAATCAAAAAAAAAAAAAAAAAACTTTTCGTTGACTTTTAAATATAGGTCATTTAAATCTGAACTGTTGAGGTCAATGAATGATTTGTTTTCCTCACAGAAAAAGGAAAAATTTATTTTGTAAATATCCCAGATGACTTTAAATGTCATGACATACTTTTTAAGGTGCTATCGGTGTTGAAGAAGCTTCCCGAGGTGCATCAACTCATCCTTTCCAAGTGCCAATTCCTCAAGAGAGTTCTTCCAAAAATGCTAACTGCCCCATGAGGACTGAAAACATTTACAAACCAATTCTTCCAGAAAATATTACTAGCAGTGAGAATGGTATGTTTGATTTAATTGTGGAAAGCAATCGGCTTTCTAAAGTTTTCTTATGTACTTGTTGGGATTTTTGTTATACAAATGAAATGAAAACTATGATGGAAAAAGAGAAATTTGTGCTCTGTTATTATTTTATAATTTATTTTACACTAGATTACTTATTTTACGCTAATGTATTCATGACCACTGAAATGATGAATGTGAATTCATTTCCTGCTATCATAAACTAATGTGTTAAATATTGAGAAGTCATATTTACAACATTGATATTTTCAAACATAATTTTGTTTTTCTTTTGTTTCATACTTTTGAATAAAGAATATAATTTTGGTTTAGGTACAGTATCTGTTGATGTTAAATCCCCGTTTGAGGATGATGATGGTGATGATACAACAACTGAAAGAGCTTGTGATTCTTTACTAATGTGTATTGTCACTACTTTAAATCAAGGTCTAAGAAATGGAGGTGGTATTGGAGATGTTCTTAGAGCTCCTAGCTCACAGGTTTGTTTATTGCTCTCAAATATTTTAATATTGTCTATCAGATGTGTCTGATATGCTTTTACTTTTCTTTTGTGTGGACAATTAAGACTAATAAGTGTACCAAAAAATGCATGTCCGTTATTTTTGAAACTTTTCTTTCCCGTCTTAAATCTCTGGTTTTTTTTTTTTTTTTTTGATTGTTCTAATGTCACCACTGAGCCTAAATTCAGTGCTTCCACAGAAAGAAAGTATGGCAATTTTTTTTTTTTTTTTTTTTGTAATCTTATAAAAAGTGGGAAGTTACATTTTTAAGACCAGTTGTTAACCATTTCAAACTGAATGCTTAAAAAATAGGTTTTAATTTTTGTTGTGTAATTTGTATTATCAAATAAGAAGCAGTATGGAAAAGCTAATAGCAGGTGAAGCTAATAGCATCCCCAAAAATATTTGCTTTATTTTTGTAAAAATTACACAAGTTTGCGGTCAACTAGTTTGAAACATTTCAAAGAAAATTGTCTACTTTTTGAAGTAAAAGTGGTATCAGGAATCTGAACAAAGTGTTTTTAACCTAACAGATATTCAGCACGATGTCCATCTAGCTTTAATTTGAATCCCCCCTCCCCCCATTTTGTCAACTATGGCACTGCCTCCTAGCATTACCACTTACTTTAACCATGATTGTTTGGGATATTTTTTGATACATGTTGACATAATTTTTAAGTTTGAATACTTTTTTCTTTTTAATTTCTTGCTTTGTTGAATGCTTTGTTTCTTGTAATAAAATAAAAACATGTTTGGTGTGATATAATACAATTTTTATTTTTAACTGATGTCAAATAATTTACTTGATATGGTTATTTAAACGTGATTTATAAATATTAACATGCAAAATATTCCGTTTTAAAAGTGTGAGTTTGATATATCCTCGTTCTGTGGATTATCTCTCCACTTGTTTTTTCTTCTGAGATGTAGAAAAATTTATTGTGAAATGTGTTATGAAAATGTGTTGTTAGAAAATATGAATATCCGGTTTTTATTTTGAGTTATCATTTTTAGGAACCTCTGTTTGTGGCTAGGGTAATCTATGATCTGCTGTTCTTCTTTGTTGTCATTATTATTGTTCTGAATTTAATCTTTGGTGTTATCATTGATACATTTGCTGATCTGAGGAGTGAGAAGCAACAAAAAGAGGAAATATTAAAAAATACATGCTTCATTTGTGGTACGTATAAAGCTTTTGAGTTATTAAGCAATGATTTGTCAAACATGTCAAATCATCTTATGTTTCTAACTTTTTTTATTTTATTTTGCTCTCACTTCACTATGAGTTGAAGTAGTTTTAGACCTGGTTTTTATTGTTTCTGTTTGGTAGTTGAAATGCTATTCTGTATCAATTTTCGAAATTAGTTCACTTCTAAACAGGGTGTAAAAAAATCAAAAAAATCGGATTTTTTTTTTTAATTTAAATCAGATTTTTTTGATTTAAATCGGAATTTTTTGATTTTTTTTTTTTAAATTAAAAACTTCAGTTATAAATTAATTTTTATTTGTGAACAACTTACCTTTAAGTTTTTAAAAATACAAAAACACCTTTGAAGAAAAGCTTCATTGGTAAGAAACCCGGAAAAAAGTGTTAGGAGCCAATCTGAAAATAATTCTGTCTGCTAGCTAGGATAAAAATCAAATGGGACAGGAAGCTCAACCCAATCCTCACTTCATTCACCCCCCCCCCTCTTTATTTTGCTTTTGTTTTATAAAGCTGGAATATGTTCCATTTCAGCCATTAATAAAGACTGCCCCCCCCCCCCCCTAGTTGCTAATGCAAGGCATAGAAAATTCATCTTCTGTTTGGTTTTTGTTTTCACTGAAAGTATATCACACACATTCTATCATGTCCCTCCCCCTCAATTCACTCTTTGCAACACCTGCCGTGCACCTGCATGTATTTTCTTAATTTCACATATTCAACAACAAATAGCATTATTTGTGCATACATATTATTTGGACTGCAACCTTCCAGCATCTGTGGAGGGGGGATGAGTAGGATTACTTTTCCATTTATTAGATGGAAATAAAAGCTCTGAAAGAAAATGGTAAAAATAATGAAATTGGGATTGTCCAAGAGAATTTTTTAAGGATTAAAATAAAAAGTGATTTAAATTAATGATTTTTTTAAAAAAATCAATTGATATAAATCGCGATTTAAATCACTGATTTAAATCAATTGATTTACATCTTTGACACCCTGCCTCTAAATAAATTAATCTTGGATACTTAGCATTGGTAATTTAACTTCTATTCTGAACGTTTCTTACTTATTTTAACATCAATTAAAAGACGTGAAATAGTTTAGTTAATTATTTATTTATTTTGGATTTAAAGACTTTCTTGATGTAATATGTGAAATCCATAATTTCAGGTCTTAATAGAGCTTCATTCGACAACAAAACTGTGTCATTTGAAGAGCACATACGATGTGAGCATAACATGTGGCACTACCTATATTTTATAGTTTTAGTAAGAGTAAAGGATCCAACAGAATTTACTGGTCCTGAGAGTTATGTTGCTTCCATGATAAAGGTTAGGATTCTTATGCTCTCTCATTTTTATGTAATTTTTTTTTCTGTGTTAAATTGTGCTTTAATGTTTGTAGTGCAATGATTGGCATGTTCAAAATGCACATCTATCTTTCCTAATATCTTTAGCTGTATAGCATTTTGCATTCTTGAAATATAATTTGTTTAATGATTCCTTAAGTCTTGAAGTAAAGAAGTGTGACCTCAGTTATCTAAAGTAAAGAAAACAATTTCATTTCACAACACCGCTTTGTAGTAAATTTGTTACTGTTTGTTGTTGCTTTTTTCACCTCAAATTTATTTATTTTTTTTTTTTTAAACAAAATGCTAGGATCGAAATCTGGATTGGTTCCCAAGAATGCGTGCCATGTCTCTTGCTGCGGATGAAGCAGAAGGAGAACAAAATGAAATGAGAACATTGCAACTTCAATTAGAAAATACACAGAAACTAGTTTCCACTTTATCTCATCAGTTATCTGAATTACGAGACCAGGTATACATTATTTACATGTTGCATTTAGTGTAAGATTGAATTTGTATTATTCTGTTTTGTGTTTTGTTCTATGATATTGTTTGCTTATGCTTTATTTTAACACATTGACACCCAAGCTACAAAAAATTTGTAGCATATGAGCTGGGCTAACAAGTGTATCTGTTTAGATTTACTGGTACTTCCTCAGAAGCCAAGTATCTATATTGATGTCAGTGTACTTCTTATAAATTCAAATCTGTACAAATATGCAAATATATCAGCTACAAGCTAAGTTGAAATCTATTATCAGCTTAAATGTCATGCTACGAATTATCTTACAGTTGGACAGTCAACATGTTAAATTTGATATTATTCTTTAGTGTTACAATACTGTTTTTAATTTTGTTTAGTGCTACATTTTTTTGTAAAATTAAATAGAAAATTTTAATTAGAAATTAGTAGCTACACTGTGTGAAACATTCAAGCTTGAGAGCATTTCAGGAGCATTTACTTGAAGTACACAGTGTTTATTTAGAGCAGTGGTTGGAAAAACTACTTTTCTTTTGTAGCGAACTACAACTACTTTGTTATAAATGTAGTTAACTACAACTACAACTACTATTTTTAAAATGTAGTGGCTACAAACTACTTTTGAATTGTAGTCGCTACTTCGCTACTTTAAAAAAAATAACCGTTTGAGGATTGACCGAAAAAATTCGAAAAGTGGTTTACATTAAAAAATAAACTCATTTCAATATAGAATCAAACTAGGAATTGTCTTTGAATTTATTTGTTACTTTTCCTTTTTGTTCCTTTTTTTTGGTAAAATTTGTCTTTTTTAGATTTTTGTAACAATTTTTACGAATATTCGCCACAAGAAAGAAATCAAATGTTGAAAGATTGAAAGAATTCAACCTTCAATTTTTTTTTTAAATTTCTTACCAGAGAATATTTAGGAACATGAAAATTATTTGAAAGAATCTAAAAAGTATGATGCCAAATAAACCAATGACATCAAACAGATAGAATGTATTTCGTCAAAATGATGTATCTAAGATCAGCTCATATTTTTATGGTTCTTATTTCTCATTGCGTCTGCTGCTGTGCTCTTACAAGATTTGCACTGGTCAGAAACAATGAAACCTTGTTCTTTTAAATCGTTCTCTTTTTATTTATTTTTTTAATTTAAAAGTAGTTTCCAGAATTCGCTACAAACTACTATTTTTTTGTGTCGCGCTACTCACTACTCTACTTTTTTTTAAAGTAGTGCGCTACACTACAAACTACTAAAAAATGTAGCTACTACAGTAGTTTCGCTATTTGTAGCGCGTTACTTCCGACCACTGATTTAGAGTGTGTTGCATTGATAAAAATGTGGTAAGAAGTGTAAAATAGATATTTGTTTGAATAAGTGCTAGTTTAATATTTAAAATTTGCAAAGGAAACAAAAAGGTATGCATTTTAACATTTGATGAATGTATTTAAACAAAGTATTTTAAATAAGACAATTAATTGCATTTATTAAGCAAATAATTAATTGAGAGCTGAAATATTTTACAATTGTACAGTTAGACTTTATTAAAACTATATGTGTGTTCATGAAAATATTGATCATCACCGTTGTCTCTTTATCTACATTTTTAAGAACTTTTTATCTGAAATGTTTGATTGTAACACTGCAGTGTTATTGCTTGCTTAAGTTCTATCTTCTTTGAATTTAAGATGACAGAGCAGCGAAAACAGAAGCACAGGCTGGGCTTACT
Organism: Uloborus plumipes; assembly: GCA_038373865.1. Taxonomy (NCBI): domain Eukaryota; kingdom Metazoa; phylum Arthropoda; class Arachnida; order Araneae; family Uloboridae; genus Uloborus; species Uloborus plumipes. Next base: position 41,357 of record JAXGGA010008735.1, read on the forward strand.
TGCAACCCCTCCTGTGGGTGGACCCTATCATCAAACTTCCACTACAAGTTCTGTCAATGCATAGTGACTAGTAAGTGCTTTTAACTGTTTATAAAATTTACTAGCCGGGTACCCGGCTCTGCCCGGGTTTCTGCCGGGTATGGTGTTTTAGTGACACTCGTTCATGAATTTTTCAATGTTAAAGTGCATATCTATATACACAATGACTACTTCTGTAAACAATGGCAATTTTTTCTGTCTGGACAAACTAAAAAACTGTATTACACACCTTAACTACAAATGCAAGCTACAAATAATGTTTAGGTAAATCGGAAAAGTTATAAGCTTGGTACAGGGTGCGGTGGAGAAACTTGCAGACTTGAAAAGTCAACTAAGGGAAAAGTACTTCATGTATCAGTTTACTACTTTTTATAATATATGGTACCCATTCTGAATTTTTATATTAGTTAGATTTAAAAACTACATTGGGAAGAATGGCGCCCCCTATTAATGATGCACTCATCTACCTTAGATTTGAAGTTTTGTTGCACTTTTTCGAGCATATCGACTAGGATGTTGGTGATAGCAAGCCAGATGTTGTTCGTCAGGCGTGTCAGGGTCCGGGGCTTGTCGTTGTAAACAATCGATTTGAGATACCCCCAAAAAAATAGTCTTAGCGTATTAAATCGGGAGAGCGGGCCGGCCACGGTACGTCACCTTTCAAGATGACGTTATCACACAACTGGTAAACCACAGCAAGTTTGTAGGAATGAAACTGGAGTTCGGTGTGAAGAATTCGTCTCAGTGTCCAATCAAAAATCCCCAAAGCAGCGGCGTGTTTACGCGCCGAACGCCTGGGAGAGCGCAAAAGCGACTCCCTCACTTTTTCGACGTTTTCTAGGGTTCTGGAAATCCGTTGACCTCCTGTGCCTCTTTTTGCCACACTCCCACTTTCCCTGAATGTTTTCATCCACAAAACAGTCGATTCCCAGCCAGAAATGGGAACAACGGGCTGAATTTTGAACCGAGATCGGAAGGCACGTTGAGTGGCGACCACCGAAAGATAATTTGAAAACTAAGATTCGGCGGCAAACGCTCGTTGCTCCTTTGTCCACCGCATGGCGACAACTAAACTATAAGATAACAAAACTTCAGGACCTTCTCTTTGAAATGAGACTCTTCCCACTCCTTGCTAATTAGCATCCAATTAAAATCAGCAAGTTTCTCTGCTGCACTCTGTAAATTAAAATAAATATATATTTACAATATCAATCGCACTGGAGTCACGTATTTCCAAACATTACACATAAAATAAGTCCCATTATTAGTTTATATCTTTGTGACTACATTGGTGAAAACATCTTATGTACCTAACTTAGAAATTTTTTGACTATAAACATTTTCTGTTCTCTAACTGTTGCGAAAATCAATTATCTTTTTATTTAGTCTCGTTAGCGATTATTGTCACAGATGAATCTAAAAATCCTAAGAAAGCAATAAATTTCATACTTACTCCAGAGAAGCCTTGATTCACATTTTCATTATGATCACCATTAATATTGTTGTTACCATGCAACAAAGGACTGAAAATTTAATCATTTAATGGGGAAACTATATGAAATTTACTATTTTCCATAATAACTTTTTTAAACTAAGCTTTTTAGAAATAAATTATAGCTTATCCTGCTCCCTATTACTGCAGCTATCTACGGTGAAAAAATGGTTAAAATCGGTCCAGTAGTTTTGAAGTTTACCCCGGACATACGCATACAAAAGTAGTCTTTTATGTATATAGATTAATTCATCCACAAAAACTGCCTCCTAAATTTATTTTTCTTTCTTTTTCCATTTTTTTTTCATCATTTTTTCAAGATTTTTTATTATTATTATTATGTTGGAGAATGCTAGAAAGATTTCTATTTTTGTTTTTATTTCTATTTTCTTCTTTTTCTATTTTCTTCATCCAAAGACTTCAAAATTTTAGTTTTAACCGCAATTGATAACATATTCAATTAATGATAATGCACCATTCATTTTCTACATTTAGATAAGCAATATTTTGAGGAACAAGTTTCCATTCCAAAACTGGTTCGCTATAAAATGAAAAAATTATACTTTAATGACAAAATGCATGCACTCAAAAATAGAATATTCTTGTGATAGTACAGGGAAGGTCTCCCCTCACATCCCCTCCAAAAAAAAAAAACTTCTCCGGTTAGCCTTTTATTCATTACTTTTCAAAAAAAGATTTTCTCAGAAGGTGTGAAAGATTTTCTCAGGTTTCTCAAGCTGAAAATAAACTGGTTCAACGGTCTGTATACATGCCACAAGGTAATGTAAAATATCAAATGCTTTTCTTCTGAGGTAAACCAAACTCACTTTAAGGATTTTTAAAATAAATGTTTTTGTTGACAATAGATGGACTTCAATAAAATTTTCGCGCCCCCCCCCTCCCACTTCTCCCGTTAGCAAGGGTATCATAAAAAAATATGGAAATTTGAGACGTTAAGGTTCGACTATACCTTTATTCTGATTATTCAAGTCTCAAACATCATTCTTTTGTTCACTTTAACATTATTTATTTATGAAAACTAAAATAAGAATGTTCACACAAAATGCAATTTCTGAATTCATATTTTATGCATTTTTTTAACATAAATTAAATTTTCTTAACTGAATTTTCCGACTTTTTATTTGGTGGCTATGCATGTCATTTAGAATGAGCCGCCGTATCTCAAATTCACCATCGCTGCTCTAAACAATTCTTTGTTACTTTAATATTCTTTGTGTTTTAATGTTAAATATTAGTTTAAAATAAAATTTCAGAATTAACTCTTCTTTTTTTACAGCATGCTCAACTTTATGTCCTCTAAAATTGTATGAATGAGAAACATGGCTTAGTTTTCATCCTGAAGATGCATCTGTAGACATGAGGCTTTCTAGTATGGAAGTAAATTTTACGCTTTTATATAACAAGATTCGAAATAGAAAACTTTTTATGCTGTCATAGTGAACATTTCTGGCAACAGTAAAGTGAACTACAATGTCTGCAGGCAGACTATGCTGCTATGAAATATGTCTTTGAATTTCATAATACGTTCTTCAGCTTTCGATCTTTTCCTTTTTATAAATATACACTATATGAAAGTTGTCATTTTTGATGAATTTCCTTTTTGTACAAAATGTCTGTTGCTAGTCAAATTGTTTTAGTGTATAAATTTTTTTATCATGCATGAATGTTTTCATCCTGTTAGCCAAAATATTGGAAGTTGTTTTTTTTAACCTATTTAAGTATGAAGTATGAATTTTGCTTCATAAAAGTGCAGTTGAGCTTGATTAATACACAGATGCTTTTGGAAAGACTAATCAAACCAAAGGCTTCGGCTGAAGAACATATAAAAGACAAATATTTTTGTAAAAACTTGAAATGGGGACCACAACATAAAATATTATAAAATGCCTTTCAAAGAAGAAAAACATCAAAAATTTATTACTATTCTATTAATAAATACTGTAAAGGCCTTTAATTTCGCGGGCCGTAATTTTCGCGAAAATGAATATATCGGTGATTTCGCGGGCCGAAAATTTCGCGAATTTTGCATGTACAGAACCGAAAAGTGGGAAAAGTTGGGGAAAAAAAAAATTCACGAGGCCTAAATTTTCGCGATTACGAAGGGCTCGCGAAAATCGCGAAAATTAAGGCCTCGCGAATAAAAAGGCCTTTACAGTAAGTTATATGCTAATTTTTATATGATTGTATGCAGTTTCTTTTTGAAGTTTTCTTGGCTCTTGAACTTAATGTAACATTTTTTACATTTTTACATTTTATTCAAAAATATATCTTGCGCAAAATATTTATAGATGGAAATGCACATGTATCTGCACTGTATGTAGAGGTTATGACCCCTTCAAGTGACCAAATATAGCCTAAAACTGCATTTATGGGACGCATTTTGAGAAAGATCAGAAGTTGGATCTGCCCTTGCACATCTAATATGGCAGGCATGAGAGGGTTTCTGGTCTTTTTTTATCACTAAAATGCAAAATATTTATTTTTAAAATAGCTCAATTATTTGCTTTTTAGCATGCCTAGGGCATGTCACTTTTCAACCATTTTTATTTATTTATGGAAATTTTTCCTCCTTTTAATATTGCATCATTTTGACCATCACACCATCTAAAGTTAACTGTTTATTTTAGGATACAAAAAAACAACAAACTAAATGCACCCGATAAAATATATTAAAAAAACTTGCTTTTCAAAATACTGTTCACACAATTATTTTACTATTTATATGCAGTGTTTCTTTAAAGAATTTTGAAATTCCCTTTGTTGTTTTCTTTACACTTTAAAATGTGTGTATATATATATCTACAGTCCTGCCTCTTTAACTTGAAGTCTCAAGGAAAAGGCTAAAAGCTTCGAGTTATTGGTAGTTTCGAGTTATAGGAAGTTCTCACAGCCTTTTCAATAGTTTGGGGCTCAATGAAAGCTTCGAGATAAAGGAATATTCAAGTTAAAAGGCTACAAGTTATTGATACTTGACTGTAAATATATTATCTTTTATGATTTTTTTACTAAGTTGTGGAATTTCACGAATTTTAATCTTCAGGTTCAGGGAATTTGATTTTGTAGCTATTCCAATTTTAAAAGTTTTAAGAAAAAATCCTGGAATTAAACGAAAGACTCAATCTTGTAAAAAAACAACTTTGTATTTTTGCTGAGCATTCTTTTTGCTGTCCACAGTCTAGGAAATAATAAGTAATAAGAAAAAAATAGTAGCAGATGTTTAGAGAATGCTATTGAATTTCCAAACTGCTGCAATTAGTAAAACATGTCTTTTCTGTTATTTAGCGGAATTTTGAGTTCTTATACAAAATCTTCACGCTTTATTTATTGAGAAATCACATGTATGATGCAAGCTTATAATATATTGTAGGTGTATTAACCAAGTTCAACTGCTGCTGTACGTGTCTTAAATCAAACTGCTTAAAATCTTTATCATATGTTTAGTTTGTATAAATTATCATGTTATGAATTTTATTTAATCTTTTAAAAACTGCCTTTTTATTTGTAGTTGATCTTTATGTTTCAAAGAGTTTATTGGATGTTTTAAATGTGATGCCATGTGTACAGAATGTTTGTATGATAATTATACAAAATGTTTATTATAGTTATAAATATTATTTAGCTCTTATCAGTGCTTTTGGATAACTTATTGCTTAGGGTTTTGTAAATAGTAGCAATTTTACTCTTTGCTTAGTTTAGAAAAGTTATATTTTCTAAATAAGTTAGGTGATATTGAACTTTTTATCTTGCAATTTTTTAACTTTCTTGAAAACCATGATTTCCAACAACATAATTTTCTGCACATTAGTTGTTGTTTTAGATCTAATTTAAAATTTTATAAATATTTTTAATGTGAGTATTTGTATCTTTCCTACAAGTATGAAATACATTGATTCAAACCATTCTCGGTCTTTCAGTAAACTTTGTGTGTTTGAATTTTGCACTGTAAATAAGAAAGGTTTCAAAATATGATTTTTACCTTTTACTGAAAGCTTTTTTTGCTGGGCTGTTTGATTTTAAACTAGAATACTGATTGATGGATATCTACTAGAAGCACAATGCAACTAGCCATGGGAACTTGGGGGGTTAACCTGCAAAAACTCGGTTAATTACTAAGAATCAAAACTTAATTTTAAGCCTTATTTCCAATTCTGGTATGTTAATATGTATATGTGTAAGGGCTGTATGATCTAAGTCCCCCTCGAAAAAACTTGTTGCTCAAGTGAAATCAGCTGATGAAATTTGTGTCTGCTACAAAGCAATTCTCTTGCTGACACAAACAGGCTGAATGGGACAGTGCACATTCAATCTGTATGAGGCCTTTAATGTATTCATTATATAGGCATTTTTCATAGTGTAGACATACATGAGTATGCAAGGCAATATCTTAACTCCTTCCACACCTAAAATGTTTGCAGCATGCAACCACATTGCTACGTATTCAAATTTTGAAATAGAAAACTTTTGAAATCAGCCGTATCAATAATTCTCTTCATAACTTATTTGTTAATATTTGTTGGGAAAATATTAGAGTAAAATATAATTCTCTATCACTTAGTATCAAAAGGCCAATCAACCACATAACCAAATCTCTAATATCTTTTGTAAATGATCTAACAATGTCGCAACAAACATGAATGTGCGGATATGCAAATATTGTCAATTTCATTTTAGTCGGTATCGAGTTTTATTTCCGACAGGTGCAGTCTTTGTGCCTAAGAGCTTAATAACTGGTTTAAATTAGTTAAAATAACTTTCTTTAACATTTGCATAATTACTATATATAATGCATAGATCTTTAAAGCATTCAAAATATAGATATAATGTCAGCATTCTAAGTCATTAAATGCACAAAATAGTTGAATTAACCACTTCAATGAATTATACTTAAAAGTTAAGTTACATCAATAAACTTAAGAGTAAAGGGTATGTAACATTATTTTTGCTATTTTTCATAGCGTTTTAAGATTTAAATTGATAATGTCGCAATAGTCACAAAGTCAAGACAGCGGTTTTCAACAGTCTTTTGCCTAAACACAAACTGTATAAGGTGGACTTTAGGTAAAACAGCCCTTGTTTCTATACCTCTGCACAAGTTTTAATAAAATGTAAAATAATTCACTTAATTTTAAAAGTATTTTATGCTTCTATATGTCATGCACAAATTCTTAACAGAATCAATGGCCTGTTGTAAGCTTAAAGGAACCTTTTCATAATTGTCGAATTAATACCAAATGAATGTTTTGTAAAACAACTAAAAAAGAGCTTAATGAAAAACATGGAGTTCATAACTTGAAAGATTTTTGTTAATCAGTGACAAACTAATATCCAGATACTAGTGGCACAAAATAGCATCCACTCAACATTCATAGCACAAGAATTGCTAACAATTTGTCCTTGAATGATTCAAGGGAATAATTAGTTGATACTGCTTTTGAACTTTTACCATTTAAGCTCGAATTTCAGCAAAATTTAGGGGCCACTTGCTCTGTGTTGTTGTATGGCATGTGTTGTTCTTGCCATCTCTGGAAACTATACTTGTTTGCAACTTAAGTTGACACCGACGTCGCTACGCGCGGAAGAAAAAGCGAGTTAACAGAAACCTTCTTGGTAAATCAGAAGAGCCAACTGTGTGTGAACTCTTATTGGCTGGCGAGTTGATTCAAATGGCTGTACCCTTAACCGCAACTCCGCTCGTAGAATTGAAAATATTAAAAGAATTACGAATATTATGACAAAAAAAGACTACATATGCATAGATGAAGCACTCTAATCCGATTTCTAAAAGGAAGCATCTAATTTCATCCAAAATTCGGACACCGCGCAAGGAACTACTTCCTTTGCTTGGTCTCAGCATATTTCTTCATAGTCAAGAAAGGTTGCAGTCACGTATAGCAGGACTTGTTCAGGTCCATGACTTTATGCACTCAACAGAAATCCAACACTAAAAATGAATTTTTCAGCAAGTTCTGCTTGGTATATATAAATGGTCAGGGGAAGCCTTCTCCAAGGAACATATGATACAAGTTTTGAAGTGCTTAAAACCCTAAAAATGTCCAATCTCTGATACCCACTTTAGGGCCTATTTGTATGTCAATCAAAAATCTAAGATGAATGAATATGCCAATTAATGCAATTGTGATGTAATTTTTCCAAGAAAAATTACTTCTGGTGATAATTTAAGAGATTGTAGTATTCTCCCCTACTCCTTAAAAAAAGGTGCGTTTTGTTATGGAAATTCTTTCTGGTAGTTCATCTTTAACCAAGGGCAAATATTAGATTGTTTCAAGAGCAAATAAATTTAATTTAAGCTATATATGCAACTAGGAAAATGTATAAAGCAGTAAGTAACCGCTGTAAGCCAGGTCTAAGGCAGAAACATGCAATACAGCATATACATGTTCTCTTTGCTCTATAAGAGGATTTCTGCCTCCAGCTCGTTTACTTCCTATTCCATGCTGACGAGTGCTAAAAAGCACAAAACTGCAGTTCATGGATAGAATAAACGAGTTGGTGATATATTGCATGTTGGAAAATGTAATATTTGTTACTGTTTATTTCAGTAATTTCTTGTTTGGTAAAACATTAAATTTGATGCAGGACTTATTTTGATATCAAAATAGTATGCTCAGTATTTTTAAAAACAATAACCTCTGTGGTATGCTTTTGCGTGCTTCGTTTATTTTTTTGCTGATTTAAGGCTAAAATTGCTTAACAAAATTAACAAATCAAAATTTTATGTATATTATTTATTTGTGCAATATGTGTATCATAAATCAAATTAATATTTATTGATTTTTTAAATTTTATTTTATCTTATTTTTCCCCAAGCACGATATTTTGCTTTAAGCAATTGTTTTTTATCCAAATGAAAGAAAAATCAATTTTTCCCGCAATATCAAATCATAAACATAATCAGCATGCGGTCATCCTTGTGGTAGTGTTAGTGTAAACTTTTTTGTTTATTGCTTATTTAAAATTTTGTTTGATAATTCAACCCCCCCCCCCCCTCACTTAAAAAAATAATCTTACTTTCAAAATCTCTATTAAAGAAAAAATAGTTTCAAAAAATGTTTAAAAACTTGAGTACATTAGTTAGACACAATTTTGATTTTGTCTTAATTTAATGGACTATAGATTTTCTTTCAATAATTGTTTGTACGAATTTTGGCCTTCAATTAGGATTAATAACAGTCCAGGTCAATTGAGAAAATGTTAAGATTTTAGTTGCCTATGAAAGAGCTCCACTTAAAATAATAAAAAATTGAACATCACAACATTTTTTTTCTTTATTAAGAGCAGAAATCAAAGTAAAGTAGCTTTTGTTTATACAATTTCTTTTTAATGCAATATTTGAAAGTCTTTCTTTTTTCTTTAATTTAGTTAACCCTTCAGATTAAAATTCTGCTATTGATTATTAATAGCATTTTTACTTAAGCATATGGCATTTAGTGAATTGTATTAAATATTGTTCAATCTCATGTTATATAAAATTGAACTATGCCCTTGCTTTGTCTCGCACAGATTTATACATTGTGTGATTGAAACATTTGAAATGTTATAAAATTTTTACCAATTTTCTTCTAAAATGTTCTTAAGAGGAAAATTTCCAATTCAGTATCTTTTCTGATATTTTAAATTCGTTGTAGAAGCCATCTTTAAAGAAATGTTATTTCTACTATGCTCTATTTTAAAATTTTAATTAAGGGGATGCACAAATCACATTATTACAGTGAAAGTTATTTCGTAAGATGTAAACATTTTATTTTAAAATATCCTTATGTTGCAAACATTAATCACTACTTTAAAATCATATTTTCTCGAATTTCTTCATATCACATGAATAATATCACAATGATAGTCTTCCAACTAAAAATTAATCATAAAATCTGCTCAAAAATATTTTCAAATAAAAATGAAGTTTTAAAATTTAATCTTACTGTTCAGGTTAATACTTTTTAATTTCTTAAAAACAATTTGAAACTGGTAATAGGTACCAAAGGATTAAACATGCATTTTCCACTTTTTAATGATTTGTAGATATTGTAAATGTTACCACAGGTTCCTTACAAGGAAAAAGTGGTATGTGTGCTGTTTCCAATGTGAGGCATTGTTGTACTTTTTCAAAAATAAGAGGCATTCCCTCAAATGTTTTTAATTTGTTAATTTTTTATGTAAAAATAAAATATGTAATAAATTGTTGATGAAGTTCTAAGGTTTGGTTTTCCTCTTTGTCTAAGATGTTGTGTTTTGTAAAACAAGATATTTCCTGATTACTTTCTTCACAAGCATAGGAGTAACTTGGCTTTGTAAAGTGCAGGGAGCCAAGTAAAAAGAAAAAATTTTGCTTGAAAACTAAAGGAGCAATCCGCCCTTGTCCCATGCCCAAATTTACGCCCATGGGATTGCCTACTTGAACGATGGAAACGTGCTTGCCTATTTTGATTCATCATGACTTGCGACTGAGCTGTAGTGTGTAAGATATTTTGGTATTCTAGCAGAAGCAGCTTTTGACTTTTCCAAGGTAAGTTAATTAGTTTTTGTGTAAAATATATATGATGAAAGGGCCACTACGAGTAGATAAGAACAGATATACGTGCCCCACCACCAGTAATATTCTATAGGCCATTTGCAGCGATTTTAAGGCTGAAGTCCCTATTTGTTTTCTCTGCAATAACTCGATAATTATGAGATTTTCTGCTTGGACATGGACAGTGCTGTTTTAAATGGTGCTTTTAATATACCAGTTCCAATAGTAACCTGCGTTTAGCAGAAAAATGTTCTTGGATTATTCTTTCTTATGGTCTTTCATGTACATCAGATCTCTGGAAACTTGACAAACGTAGCTTGACTACCCATGTAGGTAAGTTGCCATTTATTTTTCCAATGATTTCCGAACCAATATTAATGAACAAAAGCCTTTCTAACTTGACATACATTTACTGGAACCCTTATAAATCAACCTCCACTTGCTGTTCCAGACCACATTTTGCTACTGATATTCTTTCATATGATCATTTCTGCGAATTTGAGGGGTTGGTTTCTCGGTCAGTGAATCAATTCATTTCAGGGAAGAGCTCTCTAAAGAATTCCCCTTTAACTCAAAAGAGTTAGCCTTAATACTCTTTGCTGTTTATGCAATGCCGAAGTTAGGAAATTGCTGGAGAAATGTGTACCCAGAGCACCGAAAAAAGAAGTCACCAGATCTGATTGACAAGCAGCTTGTTTCTTTTCAAATATTATAAATTAGTCCTCATGAGGTATTAAAATTGATACTATTTATTTTATTATGCACTTTTTCAAAAAAAAGAGAGATTTTTTTTTTTTTTGAGTACAGATTTTTATAATATAAGCAAACTAAAACCTCTTTAAATATTGAAATTATGAAACCTCCGAAGGTTGACACCTGCTAAACTTGACATGGTTTTGGGTTCCCTTCGGTTGTCGGATTATGAAGGCTCCATAGGATATACTATCAACTGTTTTAAAATTAACGGAAATTTTTTCATCCAAGTAATTATATCGGCTTAGCAGATTTTTTTTTTTTTTCTTTTTTTAATTTTAAAATTGGTATTATGTAAGGAGAAGTGCATATTTGATGTTTGCTGTTTCATTGAATATATTTTACTTAAAAAATTCAAAAAGAAGAAATATTAAAAATGTGAAAAATGTATAATATTTATGCCTGCACAAGTTTTAACCCCTCGGTGGTCCGGCAGCTCCAGAATTACATGTTAAATAGACGTGATAAGACGTCCAGAACCGTCAGTGGGTTAACTTAAACTTAATTGGGATGCTAATGAAAAGGAAATATAGCCTAGAAGCAGACCTTAATGAAAATGTTACAACTGTTTTATTTTCACTAATAGCATTTATGCCCTTTCTTATATACATAAATTTTAAATATTAAAACATTTTTTAATGATTATCAACAAAAAAAATTATGTTTTAAAACTTAATGTTCTATCACCTGAAGAAGTGTCAAGATAATCTTTTTTTTTTTTTTCAATGTGATTAAAAGTAAATAGAAAATTGCTTTAACTTTAATAGTTTTCATTCATTTTCGTAAAACTGTTACCAAGTATTTTATTGCTGAGTTAATTCATTTCTTTTATACACAGATTAGAAATAGAATGTGAAGTGATACAAGTGTAAAAGTGATTGAAAGATTTTGCCAATAAATGAGTGATGTGAAAATGAAAGAAATGAAATTATAAATTAGTACTATATTACAAACCAGGTGCATAACATTGAGTCATTAAACTTTGGATATTTTTCCCCCCAAGACCTAAAATATTTCGTCAAAAAAATAGAAATTAACTCCCCTCAGTTAAGTACACTTCCTGTTCCATTATAGAGCTGAGTTCAAACTATATCAATGTGAAAGAATTTTATACAGTTGGTAGACTTTAAGATAAGTGGTTGCCATTTGCCATGTGGTGACTGAAGTTATCGATATTAGCCTCCAGTCACCATTTTCCCCAACCTCAATTGCATTATCAATTAGCATCAATGCCATTTTTTATGCTAATTATTATTTAAAACTAATATTTATTTTTTAGTTGCAATTTTAAAACTACGTTATTGTTTAGTGACTCTTTTTGGTTAGCAAAAAAATTAGCGATTGTAAGAAAAATAATGGCGACTAATAACTTGACTTTACTCTCGCCACTGTCAAACAAAAATTTCCCATCTTGATCTTTAACAGGTGGCAAATTTTGTTTGACTCTTACAGAGTAAGCTAAGTTTTATTTTTGCACGATACGAAAATTCATTTTAAATGTTTTCTTTCTTTAAACTTTTTTTTACAATGAGGTTACTGAATACTGTAGTACTTTGATGCTACTGAAGAACTTTAAGGTGTTGAAATTTATGTCATTACTGTCAGATAAAATATTTCCAAAAATAAAATTTAATATAGTTTAAATTACTCAGTTGTGTTTTCAGGAGAGTTACAAAAGGACAGAAGCCAGAGTGTAGAACAGGGAGTACAGTACATTGGCAATATAATCGTTTGATCGTGATTGAAATTAATTTCCACGTAGGTGGCATTCTGCAACTGTGCCACCACCAGTATTTTCTGCCATGATTTTTCAGTGGCCGTTAAAAATACTTATTTAGCAATATCACACATTGCTTTGGAATTACTTTGAAAAAGCAAGCCCTTAAACAAGATCATAAGTTCTGAGCCATTAACCACTTCCCTTACGAATTTTTTTTAGAAAAAATTGCGAAAAAAAAACTAATTTTTTTTTTAATTTAATTTTTAAATACAAGAACATGAAGCAATACAAATAAAATATGTAGGTTCCAAGTTGAATTTTTAATTATTTATAAGCGTAAGAAAAATTAGTTTCACCCGAGCTTTCTTGGGATAATAATTACCTGCAACTCATACGAGCCCGAGATAACTCGGGATAATCAGGCAAGCGGTTAAAATGTTAAGTAACTAAATAAATAAATTTAGCGATTAGAATTGTTAAAAAGTGAAATAATATGCCAAATTAAAAAAAAAAGTTGTTGAAAAGTTCCATTAAAATATTAATCAAACTACAACATTAAAAGTTTCATTAAAATTTAAAAGAATCTTCCAAATAAATGTATCAAAGCATTTGGAATCGTTAAAAGTTCCATTAAAATTTTACACAGCATAATAAGCTAATATGGTGGTGATGTAAGCGATATTTGTTAATTAAGGCCACAGTAGGAAGTGGACAAGTAACCAGGCTCCAATCTACCCCTATTCTACACTCTTACTTTAAAACATTTTCTGTTGTAATCGGGCTTGGAACTTGAAGTTCACAATACATTCAGTTTGCAATTCATGCATTAAATTTTTGTGTTCTGAGGATATTCTTTATCTCTGAACTGAGTACCATACAAACAGGGGATTGCATTTTACTGAACTTAAGTTGAAAAAAAAAACGCTTTTTATATCGTATGGCATACTGTTTTTCTTAATGCTAATCATGACTAGTTAAAATAAAACTAAAATAAGCATTTATATCTGTTGCTTACATTTTAGAATTACTTTAGTTTCACTACTTAATAAGTTTCTGCAAGGACTGTATTGTTACATTTTAAAGTGATTATTAATGATTTACAAAGTGACTACATACAGATTTACAGCAGAATGTCTATTTATGAAGTCTCTTAAGTACGTTCCGTATAAATAGTGAAACGCTATCATTTGCAACGATATTAAGGTTGTGTATCACAGAAATGGCATTGTTTTGAAAGATGATAGTCATTATTTAAAGCAGGGATAACCA